>JAQIXW010004614.1:0-11340 GCA_034700685.1 Willowsia buskii
TCGGCGATTCCTGTAGCTGTGTGATCCTTGACGACATAAGCCTCAATATAAGGAGTCTTCAATGATTTTTTATCTCCACCGAGATACATACTGGCTCCCACAACGTTAAGAGGTCGATGATTGTATGTATACGCGAAGGCTGACCAGTGCTAGGAAGAATATCTGCGGATTGATCTGCAAATTCCTTACGCAATACATAAAAGAATAGCTTTACCATATTAGTTGCGAAATCTGCCCCATGATTCTTTTTTTCCACTTCCACACCTTTAGCACTATCTATTGCTATTCTCGTTTCGTACATTTTATAACTATGCAAAAGACGCAGATCTGGCACAATTTAAGGTAGCTTTTTTGTTACTTATAATGTACTCTCTGATTCCAGTTTCGTCCTTTTCTATTGGACTAGAAACTGTTTCTCTTCTGATATTCAGTATCAAAGTGGTAAGCAATTTTCTTTTTCAAATTACTTAAATCTCTCTCCATTTCTCCATCTTCACCGATAGCGGGCTTGGATAAGTCATAATAAAGCACACCTGGTGATGCTTCGTCGCGGTTGTGGTGGTGCGAAACATCGCTTGTGCAGTCAGTACAATGTAGTCGTTCAGGGTTTTGGGCCGCTTTTTCAGATTCATTTTTGTAATGTTCCCTGATGTTAGAAATTTTTTCTAAAAGTTCTTCGACTGACTGCAAACGCTCCAATTTACTTCGCACGGAGTAGTGTTCACTTTCCCGTTGAACAGTTTTGCCAGAATTGCTTTTCCATTCAAAACGATCTGTAATTTTGATGGTTTCCGCTGCACTCATTCATTGTTCATCGCTGTATATCAAATACTTAAAGCCAATGTGTTAAAAATTATGACTAAGACGCAAGTGAAAACTGCTATCAGTATTGGGTTGAAACTTAGTATTCTCCAAAAATATGAGTTTAATTTGCGGTCTAGGGTCTTCCTCTTCGTGTCAGTAATACAATTAAGGCGGAGAATCTGATTATATATTTTGCATGATAAAGCAAGCCTATGCATTATGTAATTGACAATAGCATTGCCCTGCATTAATACTCGTAAGCGCTTTCTGGGCATTGAATTTCATAAGTTCCATAGTTCCAATCCTTTCTTTGTGTTTTAAATGACCAAATATATATTTAATTCTAACATGTAAAGATTGTTGATTTTTTGTTCACATGGGATTTTTGTTAAACCCATGTGTAACACACATGGGTGTGTTTGGTAATTTGTATTGTGCTTTTAAGCGAGTTAAAAAATAATTTGTATTTTGTGTTTTCTGTAATATCGAAGCTTTTGGAAGAACAAATGCCAAATGGGGGCTTCAATTTAATCCATAACGTCTTTTTACGTCGGGGATATGCATCAGGATGTCACCGAAGCCACTTTGCATGAGTTTAGTTTTATCAAACGGTACCTTTTTAGATCCCCGTCGGTCGTGACATGATCACTCCACGCTCTTGTGGCTACGCCTACATGAATTTGCAGCAGCCTGCTGATGGTGAATAAATAGTTTTGATGGTTTGGTTAGTTTGCGTGCTTGTTTAGTTAATTGTCATATATGCACAAGAATAAATTAAATGTGAATGAAGAGAATGATGATATTTAATTTTGAATATTGTTCCTAAGCAATGCCAAACTCACTTCGTATGGATTCATCTGGCTGTAAAAAAACATCCAATCAGTCAGTTTATGATTCGATTTTTGGCTACTTACATATGTCAAAGAAAAAGTTCAACAACAAAATGCTTTTTCCTTTTTTATTCGACTTATTTGCAATATCTTGCTCTAATTAATTACCCTAAACTGTAATGCTATCAGGTTCTCATGATAAGCCAGTGATAACTTCCACACTCATTAAAGTAGCATAGCACTATGTTTGAGGTAAATGAATGAGTAGCTTGACAAATAGCTTTCCTCAACAAAGAATCGTCATTTTAAACTGTAATGCTATACGAGCACCCAAGTTGATATTTTTTTGGAAATTTATAGTCCGCAATAACCACAATTTATTACGGACTATAAATTTCCTAAAAATAATCAATGTATTTGGATTACTTATACTTCCCTACAACTGCTTCAAATCAACCATTAATTATGAGAGAGAGCTAATTTAAAACAAATTGAATTAAAAAACAATTTATTACTCAAACCAAAAAATCCGTACGCCCTACTTGTCACAACGGAAACGAGAGGGTCGCTCCACCCAGCTGTTTGGACCCAGTGAAGACGGCAGATACCTACAACTCTTCTTAGTGAAAATGTTTAAAAAATTTTGAGTTTGTTCATGGTAAAATAAAAACTTACTTCGCAATAACGTATCTTGGATCAGCAAATCCATGGTGACTGCTCAGCTACCTGGTGCTAACAGGTGTTGCTTTTAGACTCGGAACAAGTCTGTCTTCTCTCTCTCTGCTCGTTGCGATTTTTACATGTACATTATTATATGAACCAGCGCGTATGCTATGACGAAATGTGTAGCGTGCCGCTAGGTGCGACTTGCTATCCACTATTAGGTATATTTATCATGTATTATGTATTTTGTAAGTTGATTTTTTTTGTGTAGATTACATATACCGATACAATATATCATCATCACGTGGTACCACATACATTTGTTCGCATATTACCTTGTTTACGTATTACGTTTTCGTACGTAATACGTATTATCCTTGTTCATCACCATGGCCCACTCACCGGGCTTTCACCCCGTAAGCTGCCCTCTTTACCCATACCACGGACCAGTGCGGTACGCGGAGGCTCCCGCTGCGCTCCTTTCACTTCCCGGTTTCGGGCATTCTCCCCAAGACCAAGAAGTCTCTAGTTAGGTTAGTTGCTCATTGTCCACCTTAATATGCGATTTTACTGAATAAATTCAGCTCAGTCTCGTTTTTCTCACACAACCCTTCGTGTTGCGTTCATTCATGTCAGAGCTTATCGCTCTTCATCTCATACATCCCCTACGGGCATTTGATATCTAACTATGCACATGGAATAGCTAGGAAAATGTATAAAGGAAGAATAAGAGAAGAAAGAATTTTGACATTTCCAGAATAAGGATTGTGTTTAATTCTGTGTACCCATCAAAAGTGAAAGGCTTTGAGACACGTTCAATCCAAAATGTTTAATTGATTTATATTTTCGAATAATACAATATGCGACTTTTTGGAAGAAAATGATTGGAGTGAAAGTTAATCCGAAATAAATTCTTCGACGAATATACTTTCTGAAGTTTACCGGAAAATCGATCATTGTCAAACACGATCAAACCCTTCCCTATCATTTATTTTTAAACGAAAGACATTTCTGCTATTTCTGGAATTCATACCTAATTACACTATTCTTAGGATATTTCAAATATTAAAATAAAAAATATACAAAACGTTTAGTTCCATTGTGAGGAAAAATAATACATAATATTTCTTGTATCCATTTGCAAGAGCAGTGAAGAGCGACGAAAAGAAAGCTGGAAAAAGTGGAAGAGATTTTATGTGGATCATAACACCAGCTTATGAAAATAAATAATGGAAGAATTTGTGCATAGAGAAAGCATGCGAGCTAGGAAACAAAGCAGAAAGAGTGAGCTTCTCGCTCCATGTAACTTTCATGTCAATTGCATGCTTACACAAGACTACATGGAAGGAATACAGCCAGAATGTTTCTTGACAAAGAGATTCCAGAAATTTATTTAAATGGTAGACCAGCAGAATTTCGAAATATTTTTTACTCTTGGAGCGCTACTGCAATAATAACATATGGTGCTGCTGTCGGAATAGAATACAAATTGCATCTTGCTCACAGAAGGGTCGAAAGTTCAAAATCAGATTTTGAAACATAACCAAATATTCCCCATTGCATATTTTAGCCGGTTTCTATTTCTTACAATGTCAATTTTTTAGATACATTTTCAGCACTAACGGATTTCTCAAATGGCAGCCTTAAAAAGATTTTACTCTCAATTCATTTCTAACGATATAGTAACCCTGTTAAACAACCCTGCTATGTCCTCTTCTCATAGGTTTAGCAACAATGATGGTTACAATGACTTTCACTTCGTAGAATAAAGAAAACTGGTGGGAATTTTCACTGGAAAACTGGTGCTCACATTGTGTAACGGTTACACTTCGTAACTGTAAGCCATGCCGGCAATGTTGATTATGAAGGCCAGTGATGCTGCTATTTTTCTTGGAAATAGTTGCATTGAACTTTTAAGAGGAAATAAATCACGAGCCGAAAGCATCGTCTGAAATTGAGCGTGTGAGAAGAATCGAAACAATGTGAAGGGCAACTGAGTGAATTATAATGAGAATGAAAACCAGGGGAAATATGTTTTAGGGAGATTTTAGGGATTTTTCATACATATAACTGAAACTGAAGATATTTTTGTGAATGAAATAAATGCTCGAATAAAAACGAGAATTGACTAGCTGCCCACACAAAAGATTAGAAAATAATTGTCAGGAGATTAGCAGCTTCCAAAACACTGAAAAGCTTTTTGTTCTTTCAATTCGGAGAAAATTATGTTGGGGAAAAACATTGCATATTATGCAGATTTGTTGTCAAGTGTCAAAACCTCATGCCCCTCCCAATTCTGAAAGTTATTCTATATTATTCTCATTATCAACCCTACACGACTGACTTTCACACTTTCCATACGAAAAGCGTTGTCAGCGATATTTCACGCAACAAAAGTGAGCTTTACGACAGCCTAATTTGAAAATTGAGGAGTCTTCGTTAGCTTTCACACTGGCCTCATTATTTTCTCCATAATATTCCAATTGTGTAATCTTTCATGTCTATTTACTTTCACTTTCCCATTATGTCAGTGGATTCAGTTGCAGGAAGATTCAGTAGCAGTCAGGCAGCCCAGTTGCTGATGTGAAAAGGAAGGGACGAGAGCAGATGTGCGAATAGATTGGTACTTCACCCGCAAGAGGAAATGGAAAAGTCGTGTTCTCTATTCATACTTCCCTGCCATTGTAAATAACGAAGATAGAGTTTGGGAACAGGGTTGCTACAACTCGATTTTTTCTTCTTCAACTTTCCCCAACTACTGCTTTTTAATATACATACCGACCAGTTCATAAAATCAATGAGTTTTCTACTACGTGCTATATCTCTAAAGAGATGAGAAAAGAAAAGCTCAGATTGTGTCCTCGATGATCAAAGGTAAATCGGCAAGTGCACTGCTCCATCTTCTCATTTCCCATTTACTTTTCCCATTCCAGTCGAGGCTGCTTCTCTAGAGCGAGTCTTTACAACCTTGATGAAAGACGATGTGCTAAAGGACAAAATAATTGTAGTAATCCAGTTAAGCGTATAAAATCCATCCGTTCTGCTACTCAAGCGGCTAACCGCATTCTCTTCTTTACTATCAGCAACAAAGTGTGCATGCCACTCATTCCTTTTGGGAATTTCTTCCTGAAATTCCATAAACCACGTTCCCTTTCCAAACTGATCATCAATCGAAGCTAAACCCAGAATGATTGACTTCCATCATATGTCATATAAACATGTTATATTTGCTCAAAAAGAGAATTTAGAAATTGTGTAAATTGAATTTTAAACCCCATCTACCGTCATGAGTAATGAAAGATTTAAAAGTTTTAATTTTTGGTAAACTAATGTAAAACAAATCCTGAATGAATTTAGCGATTTAGAATTAAGACAAATAAAATTTCTCCAAGTGCGATGGTGGGAGAGACACAGAAAACGGAAAGAAGGAAATTAAGTCTTTTGCGCGAGTAATTAGAAAGCTGAGTGTCTACTCAACCATTCCTTTCATATGAAGGCAACCAACAAGGAAGAGAAAATATAGTTACTAGCAAGCCAAATTGTAGTTTTCCAGGTGGCAGCAAAATCCATTCAAAGAAAAGCAACTTATTTTGTTCTTCTTCGCAAAGGCTTTACAAAATTTCTTTCCTTGAATTCCCTTTTTATCTCCCACTTTCTCCCAGTCTGCACATCCCAACAATCATAACCCCCACCTGTTTCTAATATCTTTATTTGCCTTTTTATGGACGCATTTATATGCTAGCATTTTCATCTTCGTTAAATTTCCCACGATGCTCGCTCCTTGTTACAAATTTCTTCAATCCCAAACCCATGTAAAAATATTACGAGTCTGGGATTCTAACAAAGAATTGTACATTTCTTGAGAGAAGTAACGAAATGGGAAAGCATTGCAATTACAGGACTTTTACAAGTACTTCCCTCAAATATATCTCTCAGAAAGTTATTACTGTTTTTTATTTCGCTTAATTTCACTTTATCTTCGTCATAGTATTCGTGTGTTCCTTTTTTTACTCAGGCTTAACCAACCAGCAGAACAAGAAAAATTTGAAAAAGATGTGAGGAACAGCCCAAAGTGCTTTATTTAGTGTGAAACTTAAAATAACTTTTAACAAATTACAGAAGATAGATAGAACGGAGAAAATAATAAATCATATTTTGATCTACAATATACTTGTTCCATTCTTCTGTTCTTAAGCTCTAGGTATAATTTGGTTTACGACAAGAGCTCAATTTGAGAAGATGCATCTATTATTCTTCTTCTTTCAGGGTTCAGTCTCTACTTTCTAGCCGTCTTGCACCGACGTGTTCTCTCCTTCAGGAATTCAGACTGCTCTAGTTGACGATGACGATAGGTTTTCTGGCGAAAAGTGAAAAAATCCAAGTCAATACATTCACATACTCTGTATCGGCTTGTATCTGTGGTTAAATGATTTAAATCTACCTCATTCAACAATTGATCTTCGGGCTTGGCATAATCTTGACAAAAATTGAAAATTGCGCGGGTTAAAACTTATGAGAGAAGGAGAGAAAGCATTGAGTGGCTGTGAGACTCAGCACTTTACTTTGAATACTTTCACTTTTCTTTTTTCTCCAGAGAATTTTTGCAAATCAGCACTTTCACTTGCTTGCTTTCATTTTTCTCATCGAACTATTCCTTCTGCAGCAATGACGTGTTTATTGTTAGTGTTATTGTGCGGTTTACAATTAGGAATGGAAAACGCCAAAAATTCTCATGATTACTTTTAGGGAGGGGAATCCGTTCATATTTTTACGCTTGACTTTTGAAACAGTACCATGTTACCTACAACTACTAAGAAAGGCATAGTAAAGGCATTTGTATATATTGATGCTGCCATCATTAGGCAGTTGCAAAATAAGATAACATTCTGAACTTTAAGGTAACCGTATTAAGTCCAAGTTTTGAGTCTGAAATTATGTATGGCTGAAGCTATCTACTTCCTTGTGCTTGGCTTGCGACTAATTTTGTACTCGATTCCCTCCTTCCTCTTCCAAGTGCAAATCAAGCCATAAAGTATTTTAATATAATTTATTTAAAAGTCTTGGTCAACATATATTTTTTGAGTTGTTTATTATTAGAAATCTGTGAAATATTCTTTCTCTTCACTGTTGCAATCTCAAGTATCGATATGTTTGCATTGCATTCAAGCGTATAGTTGTGTACATGTTATTTTACATATACCAACTATTGTATGTTTTATTTCCTTTTTTAATTTGTCTAGACTTTACAGTAATTGTTGCGTTAATTCTGCAAGATTTAATTTCACATTACGTATTTTTAAAAGAAATCAAATAAATTTTAATAGGAAGACGTAGCTTTTGCATTCGAAATACTTAAATAGTCAATCTTTAATTAAATAATTTCCCCGAAGATGAAACTTACATTTAAAATTAGAAGACAAAGATAAAAAATATCGCAAATTAAGATTTGGAAAAAAGGTATTCAAACGCGATATGTAATATTTACTACACGTGTACATACAAATATTCACGTGGACTCAAAACAGGCAGCCAAAAACATCCTAAGGAAACAATTCTTGTATATATTTCCCATTTCTATCTTTCGTCATAGCTTTGCGAGTACGAAATAAATAATCTCATTAAATATTCCATTTATGGTAAGGATAAAAAATGTGGAGTTTACCTAAGCCTTTCACAAATTTACCAGTCTCTATCTTAATAACATTGCTCTTTTCTACTTGCTTTTAGGAATATTTTCGCTATTTCTTTTTACATTTACTTTAAAACGACAAATACTGATTTTGTGGATTAACAAACTAAATTTCCAGGAACAGTTAAAGTGATAGAAAGCTGCCTCAATTACATATAATATCACGCAAGTTGTTACCAGTCCAAAGTACAAAAGGAACACAACAAGTACATTATCATATATTGAGATTGGCTTCACAATATTTTCCACTCGTATCTTCTGAACCGCAACATAGTCCTGCTGCGTTGACAACCACATTTTCCATTGGTATATTTTTTGCGCAATCCCACTTTCACTTAGAGCTCGAACACGTTTTGACGCAACCGAGACAGGCCAAGAAACACTTTCAAAACCAAATCCCCGCTGGTATTGAATTGGTTTATTATTTCCTCGCGTAACCAACTTATAATTACCTTTCTTTTCCTCTTCGGCCTTGAGAGAAAATTTCCAGATTAACGTGTCAATTTCACTTTTTGTCGCAACTAACGCACTTTTGCAGGATTTAGTTACTCTCAGGTAATAATCAGGACTGCTCATATTTAAAACTTCCTCATGGTTTCTGGGCAAATGCACGTTACCAAGAAGTCTGAGATATGTGCTGTTATTGTGGAGAGGTTCATACAATAAAATTAAAGGTTTATATTGGCTAGTCAGTAAGGAGGTTAAATTTTCATGTGAACTTCGCAAATCCTTATTAGGCTTGGGCGACAAGGAATCTATTAACAAAACGGAATATTTAAGGCTCTCCAGAAACCACGAAAAACCTTCAGTCCCGCTATCTTTACTACTTGGGCTGTATATGGTTAAATTTGCTTCCGCCAGTTTTTCAAACGTATTAACCAAATCAGGCTGCACAGGTGCCACTAGTCGGCTTATGTTTTCTCCACGGTAACCGTTGCTTATTACGACGCCCAAAAGAAGCCAGGTTGAAACAAGCGTTGACAAAACCCCAGAACATGATGTCTCCCACAAGCAATTTTCAGCTAAATTTGAACCTTGCTCGATTAGAATTCGAAAAGGAAACATGAAACAGTCATAATGTCTCTTAATGGGAGTGTTTTGCAAGTTTTTCAAGATCACCCCAGTTACAAGACAGCTTAGCAGCAGATACACCCAAATATATATATCAAACACAGTGAACAACTCTTTAATCGTCAACGAGCCATTGTCGTTAACAAAGCAGGTAAGGAATGTCAATGACTCGTATTCACTTAAAGCATATTCTCCAGTTTGATCATACCTTACATGTTGCGCAGCGACGTAACCTACAAGTGCAGAGATTACCCCTGAAAACCGTGTGCAAGTAGCATTTTTACCAGCCATTATTAGGACATATTGACATGCAGTCGTTTTTGAATGAAGATTTGCCCATTTCAAATGCTTCAAAGTCAACGGATTTTTAAATATGGCATCTTGTCTTAAGGCAATGCTCATGTCCGCAGAATCGATGTTGCCAAGGTATCTTATAACATTTTGCATATAAGCGGATTCAAGCTTATTTACGTCAGATATACCATACAAATTTATTCTAAAAAACTCTAAGTTGTCGTCTTTTAGACCTTTGAATAATTTTAAAATTGGTGGTCGTATATGCCCAAAGTATAAATAATATGATGGTCGGGGTAATAACTCCAAAATAAGTTTAGTATGGGTGTTTGCAATATACTGAGGGTGGAAATATGCCACTTGACTAAAATCCTTTATCCATACAATGTCCGTTTGATCTACATATTTGCACCAGTTTGATACGTATGAGCCTTCGAGCTTGGGAATGATTAAAGCTTGGAATATGCCGAACTTTAATGTTGTTGCAAGCATTGGTAGATTATGTGGCTCTCCATCATGTTTTTTGCGTTTTTGAAATGTTCATTAATCGTTTTAAGTGTTCGCCAGAGTGATCCCTGTATATCATGTCTTTGAAGGAAAACGGGGACATGAAAGGACCTGTCTGCCATGCTGTTGTGGCCATGGGAATGTTTTTTAATTGAGGGTCAAATCTTACGTATAAACATAAAACCAAATGCAGTTGAATTGAGCAAACTAGTCTCGGCTCAGGGTTGTCCGGGGAAAATTTGAATTCGGACCCTGGCTGATTCAAATCGTAGTTTATTCCATTGCACGATATTTGACCAGAGAATGGAATACTTTTCTGTTCATATACTTGCTTTGACAATACAATCGGGATATTTGGTTGATGAAAATATACGTCTTGAATATGCGCATTCCCTGTTTGCGGTAGGAGCCCACTTTTGAAATCATAGTGAATTAAGTGTATCAAACAGTTTTGAAATATTTGTAGAAAGGAAGTTATGTTGATGTTTAGCATTTTTACGAGAAGTGCCCTAAATAGCATGTTATTCTGTGAGGTTGCAGGCTTCCAGCGATTTTGGTAAATTGGTTTTTACCCTCGAAAACTTTAAAGGAAATCAAATATTGTAAGTACGTTTATATATTGATGCTGTCTGTTAGGTTCCTCCGATACGGAGAAAACAAGATTGATACAGACAGTTTTTAATTTCAAGACAATATAGTGATGAAAGAAGAAGTTTTTGGCGTCTCACACGTGCCAAAAGTGTTTGCTTATTTCCTTGTTCTTGCATTACCACTTGTTTTGTCTCAGGTTCTTTCTTCCTCTTCCTTATTCGCTGCCAACCTATGTTGAAATTTCCTTGTTTAAACTTGCGTGGGTGTAAGTGGCTGAATTTTTAGTCAAATATTTTAGGTAGGACAATGTTCGAATGTAGAAAGAGAAACTGCTGTATAGTGAATTTCTTTAAGGATATAAAGTTTTGTAGGCCATTATGAAATTAAATTCTTGACGATTAAGGTTAGTGTTATTTCATAGTGCAAAAATTGCTCGTTTGATTTTAAACAAGGGATACATTGTCTTGCACACAACACACGGTAATTCCATATACTGGGTAAGCTGATTTTTGCATGATTCTTTAGTACAAATTTAGGTATATACCATAACATACTGCGCTTCCCATTCCTCATTTCGACCTTATGCATTCGTCTTTCCTAATTGAACTCCTGCTTAAACAAAATTTTTAATATTTCAACAAGCATGATAGCAAAGATAAAAAGTTAAAAGCGGGCGGATATGCCTTTTAAGCTTGTTTTTTGCAAGCAAGAATGAAAAGTTTCTTCCGTTCCAACCAATCGTAGGGTCAACCAATCATTCTACAAATCAATAGATAAAATTCTGATAATCCATTACAAAAGTATTTCTAGATAAAGGCAGGCATCCCAGTCCAATGGCTAAGGGCTGGGACCTAGGTGGTGGGATCCCCGGGTTCAATTCCCGGAGGGGGT
>JAQIXW010004615.1:0-11340 GCA_034700685.1 Willowsia buskii
GGATATTTGATGGGAACTGTGTATTCTGCTACAATAAGCATTTTGTCATTTAGTTTCGTAACTCTCGTCAAAACCAAAGATCTAGATACAATCTTTCTCTATACGTTGTTACTCACAATAATTGATTGTCTTTTAGTTAATCTGGTTCTTCTTGGGGGAATGTCAAAAGTTTACAGTAAGTCTGCCAGTTTAATTGAAAGAGTCAAATGTAGGATAAGCCTAAAGGCTAAATGGAGGGAGAGGATTTGGCAAATGAAGTTTTATAGGGGATGTGCCCCCTTAAAGATCATGATTTGCGCGACCAACTTTGTAGACCAATTGACTCCGTTAAATATTACACAGTTTTGCATGAACTTAAGCGTTAATATAATGCTTCTTGATTAGGATCAATTTGTAGTAAGAGAAACAAGATAACTATATTTTGTTTGTACATGTGCGGTTTTATAAATAGTAACTATTCTAATCGTAATAGATGCATGTATTGTTACCTCTCATAACTTCGTTAATTAAGAGACAAAAGATTGCTATAATAATTCTTATTTGTGGAAACATTCATTTTTCTCTAATTTTATTCATTGCTGTTTAAAACTTGCTTTATACTTACTTATTTAATCTATACTTAAATTACGAATTGTGATGCAATATTAAAATAACCCAGACTCATTGTGTTACAAGCAAAAGATCAATTACCCTGTCCAAACAAAACATTTCAAATACTAAAGGCGTCGTTTTCTCGAGAAAATTTGACAAGCCAAGGTTTATTCGCGCTATCATAAAGGACCTGAAACACGCTTCCAAATATTTTCTGCCTTAACATATTTTACTTCTTGCCTGCAATGTTACCAACTTATCAAGTTTGTCTAAAAACTTGACTGAATCTTGATTAAACTGCCCAGCAAACCCATATATTACGAGATTTATTAATGTTGTTTGAGTTAATGCTGCCCCAAGGAAAACAAAAATTGAGATAGGAATCGATGTTTCTTCGGATAATCCAAAAATTAGCAAGTATGCAGAAATGATTTGAACAATCCCACTAGTCATTTGAAATGCAAAGAGGACAGTTCGCATTGCTATATTAAATTGCTTATTTATCAGCCGAAATGATCGGTGTGTTAGTAGTTCATTTGTCAACTTGTCCGTAACGATAGGGGATTTTGATTTTAGCAGATTTGCAAATTTACTGTTAATAATCAAAATTCCAATTAATTGCAAATTTCAAACTACTAAAAGGTATATATTTTTTATTTTGATTACCTGTAAGCCTGTAAGCAACTTGTTGACAAAATGAAACAGACAAGGTACCAACCATTAGTTCCACAACAAGTCGAACCTAAAATATCCCAAAATAGAAAATTTCCAAGAAATATGATACTTCGACCAAGTATTTTGATTTCTGAACACCACCCATTGTCATTTGTAGCTAACGAGTTGAACACTAGTCCTAACAGGTTTATAGGCAAATTTGGACGAAAGACGCTAGCAAAGGCCATACACGTAGGCAGTACATGAAAATTGCAAATGAATGGGGTAACTTGACATGTCACGGCAGCCAATTGAATCATTATAGTTGTATCTTGCTGAAAATCTAAACAAAAAACAACAAGCCGTTATTATTATTATTTATTCCAAGTTTCGTTCAAATACAAAGACTTACATTTGGCGAATTTCTGTTCGAATTGGATCGCTGCGTTTATAAATGTAACAAGTTCTGCTGCATCTTTTATGCGAATTCTATACTTCTCTACTACCACAAGACATGTTACAAGCATCATTATCAGCAAAGCAGTGTTTACTAAAGTGTGGCTAGTATTAGTTGTGGAATTTGAGAACTGAATTGGATATATGATGCGAAAAACAAAGATTGTAGCAATAAGAAAGAGCAGAAGGAACCTAAGAAGAAGTCCTCTTTTTATCCATTCTTTATCAATAACCAAAAAACGCAAATTCAAATCATCAAACTCTGTTGTGCAGCCGGTCGTTACAGGATGACTTGGTAAAGCCCTACGGAAATATTTTAAGAAGTTTTTGGAAAGCAGCATGCCTAAGTTTTAAATTTTTTGTGTTTTTAAAAATGAATGACCAGATTAAAACTTTAGTGACTGTTTTCAGGCGATTGGTTTATTTTATGAATTTATTGACTAATAGAAAACGATTTTCCTACGATAAGGATTCTATGTAATTCATTAAAAACAACAAGATAATGTTTTCTCAGTAGTTAAATTCTCATGTTCTGTTTCTTGAGAAATAATAAATAGTTTACCTTATAATTACTCAGTAAGTTTCTGACAAAGTCCGGGGTATACAATTACTCAGCTTCTTCCTACGCATTCAAAAAATATTGAAAAGCATTTGGAAAATATTACAAACCTCAAGTATGGCATTATCCACAAAAGTTTCATAACACAGAGAACGATTATTTTGATGTTCACGAAATTGTTCCTGAAGGCATCACGAAATTAAGGTTTACATAATGTATAATTTTTTCGGTATTGATAAATTTTGTGCTAATATTTTTTCTTAAATGTCTGTTAAATCATTAAATCACCATATAATTTTCAAATCAACATTTAAACTGCTTTGTTTAAATACTTATGTATATAAGGCGTAACACTGTGTAAATGTCTTAAATAGCGTTAACTTTAGATTTAAAACAAGTACTCGTGACACCATAATTATGTTTCAATATACTAAAGCAACATACTATTTAATCATGTAATTTGATGTATGTGTTTGTTTTTTGATAACCAAATATTAAATAGTTGGGTTGTTTCAGTTTATTATGACCTAAATAAAAATATAAATTTAATTTAGTTTTATGAATATTATTTTTTTTCATATTTTAATCAGCATTATATTTCATAATTTCATTTTTCGTTTGCATGAATTCTAAAACTAACCTAATTTCTAACGGATTTTAAAATTCATGAAAGGATTTTCAATTACTTACTGAAGCATGATTAGTTAATACACGACAAATTGCTAAAAAACAAGTTTTTTGGAAGTTACAAACTTTACTAATATTCCTGGTATACTTATAAAAAAGCAAAACCTTTACTATCTTAGTGAATTTAAGCGTTCATTTAAGAATTTCTTGTCAATAGAAAATTGGTTGGGGAAATCGCCAAGGTGATGTAACCAAAACTGCCTGGTTTTCTCCACAGAAGGAAGATTTGCCAGTATGAAATGTTGTTTTAGAAATAACTGCTTAAATTTAAACGGTCACGCAATACCACGCTATTAAATTTTGCGATGCGCGTGTATGCCTTTCGATTTGGAGATTGTACATAGCTCATATTTCATTGCATTATCATTAAAATATCTAATTATAAACTTTTCTGTCTGACACTCTATTTTTGAAATATCTCTCAAACTGATATGAGCTTTAGAATTAATTTTCAGCAATTCGCTTCATATAATCTTAGCTATTCCACTAGTCTGGAATTATCCCTTCCTCACTTCATATATATACGTATTTCTAAAGTATCTTTGAAAGCCCTTTTGTTAAAATTATATTTTTCGCACAAAAATGATCATCACGATTTTGTTTAAATGATTTTTTGCAATTTTTTACAACTTTGACGACAATTGTTACTTCGTTTTTGTGCTGTCATTATCCTGTAATTCTGCATATAGTTAAGTTTTGTTCGTTTTGTAAAAATTTCATCGACATGGCGATCTAAATTGCTTAATTAAAAAAATAAAAGCAGGTGTGTCCCGAATACTTTTTGGAAATGGTAGACCTTTCAATTTTTAACGGAATATAAAGTAAACTTTGACCACTTCTATTTAATTATACACTGATAAAATTATTCCATCACATTAAAATCACATAGCGTAAATAATTGCTGAACAAATTTTCCACCACTGTTATTATTTACATACAAAGAAGTTAAAGCCTCTAACAAATTGTAATGTACACTTCCCCATATGCAAACAACATCATATATTATTTAGGATTACCAAACGTATTCTCATCTAGCGTCAAATGTTTATTTTAAATGTTTACAATAAATTTATTAAAGTCAGAGAGAGGTTTATTGAAGTAATTATAATTATCTGTCTTTTAATAATCATATGCTAAGTGTGGGTTAAATTTCAGTTAAAATCTTAGTACTGTATTGTTTTCAGTTTCTAGAGATCGAAATATCGACAGAAAATATTTAAAATAAATCAGCCTTTAGAGACAAAAATGATCCGCTCAGAAAATATTTATTGAGAGAGATAAGAAGCCTACACATTTTAAATACTGTAAACAAATTACACGTGAATCTAAATTGATCTTATTTCGGCTGTAGGCGGAGCAATTATGTGATAGGATCATTCTTGCCGTCAACTAAATTAAGCAAATTTAACATCAATTTCGTCGCAATACTTTTAGTCTTTTACTGACCTCTTTTCGACCTATTACTCAAACTCCGGGACAAGCACACGAGTTAACAAACAAGTCTCTAAGCATTAAAATCTGTTCCAACTTCTAATACGTTGCGTAGTGATGGAATTCCTCAAAATCTATAACACAAACCAAAAACTTCGAGGTTTGTTCCACTCAATTTGGCTTGAATGGTATGCACCCGAAGAAGTCAATATATTTTCAGGCTCAATTCTTCGACCTTCAAAGAGCAACAAAGTAACAGCTTTCTTAAAAGGCCTTATTCTCAGTAGCACCCTCTTCACAGTAATATTTCAATCTCTCTTCGGTATATGTATGCATGTACTTAGTTTGCTCTCGATCACCATATTAGGCGTCAGCACCGCTTTATTTTACTTTCTCAAAAATAAAAACCAACCAGGTAGCAAACTTTATAAATGCTTTGATTTTCTTCGATCGGAGACATGGAAAATTGCCCAAGAACACAAGAAAACAACCAATTTGGGATATGATGAGTATTTACGTTACTCATTTAGGCATCATTACAGCTGTGGCCCTTCCGTTCTGTTTTGCATTTGGACTTCACTGGCAAAATCCGTGGAAGCCGTCACTTGCTGCTTATTGGCTGATTCCTAGAGTCAATGAAACCACAAATAATATCAAGTCACACTTTTCATGGATTTTGCAAATCGGAATCGAAACTTTGATAATAACTTTGAACACTTTGGCTTGGGGTATCGGCACCGCTCCAGTGGGATTTTGCGCGGGTGGGATTGCCAATTTGTCAGCTGCTATCCTTGTTGATAATTTAAAAATGTAAGAGGCAAAACTTAAACTTACAAATATTTAAAACTAATATTTACAGATTTACTTTTTTATCTAGGTTCGAAAAATATTTTGTTGGATTTGCACCCATTTTAGTTTACAAACGGGCATTAATATTAAGAGAAATTCAGTTGCTGACAGGAATGCTAAATGAGCTTCAAAAAGGATATATGATAGGAACCATTCATTTCGCTACAATAGGCATATTATCATTTAGTATAGTAACTTTTGTGACAAATGTAGACCTAGATGCAGTTTTTGTGTTTACAATGTTGCTCATGATAATTGACGCTCTTTTGGTTAATATCGTTCTTCTTGGGGGACTGTCAAGAGTTAATGTAAAGTCTGCTAGTTTAATTCAAAAAGTAAAATTTGGAGTAAGTCATAAAGTTACAAGAAGCGAACGGATTTGGGAAATGAAATTTTATCGCTCATGTGCTCCTCTCAAGATTATGATTTGCTCGACCAACTTTGTAGACCAACTCACTCCATTGAATATTACACACTTTTCTGTAAATCTTAGTGTTAATACATTACTTCTTGATTAACATCATATTTTAGTAAGGAAAACATGTAAAACCAACTTAAAATATGAAACCTTGTTATTTAATTGATTAAAATAAATTCTCAAATATCATACTTTAGTGGAATTTTTTGACCTGTCAAATTTATTATTCCGTAAATAAAAAAGGTTTTTCTTGTATCAATTGATATTACCTACAAGTTCATATCAATTCTGTATTTCACGAAATTTCTATATTTTTTTGGAGGGGGGGGGTGACGAATTTTTTTGGAGGGGGGGGGGTGACGAAATTTTTTATTTTTTTGGAGGGGGGGGGCGAAATTTTTTGGAGGGTGCGGGGTGACGAAACTTTTTTTAACATGTGATCGGACGCTTCTACTTTCAGTAGTTTTTTGTTACGGGTTTGCACCCGACTAGTTTATTTCCTTTTTATATAAATCACAGCTTAGATAGCTTTTATCAGGTTTTTGGGAAAGGTAAAATCATTCCAGAGCGACACCAAAAGCAAATTAGCTCCTTAAGCTGTTGAAGGGGCATTGTAAGACGTTTCTCGGAAACTTTCTCCTACATCACTTGTTAAAAAGGTTGATGATATACCAAATAGTCTCTGTAAATAACAACAAGAGTACATTACATAAGCCTTCTTTGAGTTAAAAATGTTTTATAAATATTTTCACTGTAAAAAATTGTCGTATGTTTGGTGTGCAACTTACCGGACCATTGACTGCATTAGAATTTGCTTCCCGGCAAGTCTCACTTTGTGTCACACAAATTCGAATAACATGACACATAACAATTAGAATTCCTAAGGAAAGCATAGTTCCAACCATCATCAAAATTAGGGTTTGAAACATCCCGATTAAATTCACTTTATGCAATGCACTTGAAACTGTGGGAATGCATTGTTTTTATAATGATCACAAATTTAAATTTATTCAAAAGAGAAAGTTGAAAAGATCTACCTTTCTTAGCAACCACAAGTTTTGAACTGAGCTCTCATGAAGGTGATACTCTCTGATTTTTTGTTGCAAAAACTAAGCTCATCTCTCCGCTCAACTCAACATGCAAAGCGAATACATAACAAAACAATATGACTGTAGGTACACTTCCAGTTATATTGCGTTCTACAAATTGCAATTCAATGTTATTCCGGAAAAAAAAGCTTACACAATATTAATAATCCCCCGTACAACTTTTAGAAGGAAGATTAAACATGTCTGTATAAATACCTGAAGCACATATATGTTGTCATTTTATTTTTGCTATTTTGAGAATGAGATTCTCAAATCTTTCTACATGTACATATACTCCAAAAGTCTCAATTCCTGGAACTACTCAAACTCGAAGCTACTGTTATAAAAACATGCATTATGAATTGCTCCCATTGTGAAAAACATTTCTCCGAGATGACATGGTGGCATGGTACGGATTTATATTTTCCGACTTTTAAAACGTATATTTTCTCATATCTCTTTCGGGAAGAATGATTTTGTTAAAGAAGATGTAATATTCTCTTCCTGGAAAATCCAAGCTTAAAAGATAGTAGCACTGTAGGTATTACAAAAACATTTTTCTGTTGCACAAAAGCTTTTCTATATACATAATCCACCAGAGTTCTATTCCATGACATATAACTAGTTTGTTTTCTGGAAGGATTTCACGGCTCGAATCTTCCTTTTCAATTTGACAGAAAATTCTGAGTATTTAGGTAGGTACGCTTCTTGGGTTCAGAATAACTTACACAATGATTTCTCTAGATAATATTATTCTTTTTGTTGTATTCTTCGTGGAAAGGCATTGTCCTTTGATGATATGTTATCCAATTTGTGGCTTGTGGCTATATGTGTTTACCTGTTTCAACCGAGCGTTTTCAAGCCGAAGTAAGACTCGTTTCCTATCTCGTATTCTTTGTGGAATCAACGAACTGTGAACCTAGGAGCTTATCCGAAAGCTTGATTATGTAGTGGGATATGTAAAGGTACAGACCAAGATGTAATGCTTGTGTGATGCTTTCCTTTCTCGCTGGGTATAAAATGTAAATGATAATATACGAAAGTACTACTCAAATTGTTAGCCAAGACAACTCCGTTATGCGACTTGCTAATATTTCTATGTCGTTTTTACTTTCACACATATCAATACATATTATTTCGTTGATCCCACGAATAGTGGAAAATTCAAGAAAAAGACTGCAAACTTTCTCCGTTTTTGCAGAATAATTACATATTTATTTTAAAATATCTATTATAATTCCATTGATCACGGTTTCACTTCTAAACAACTGACGTTGCAAACATTGGCATTTGTTGGTAGCTTCCTCCAAATTCACTTGTGTTCATAGTGGACGAGGCAGCTACCTTATAAGATAGCAGGTAGTAAATAAGCACAAATTTTGTGAGTAAATTATTCGCATATTATTGTTTTACCTGCAGTGGTTCCAAATTATATAATAGAATAATTTAGTAACATGTCGAAAAATGTTTTTTGATTCACATGGTTGGCTTGTTTCCGATCTACTAGAGAGAAAACTTAATTGGGTTTTGAACACATTTCTAAGTAAAAACATTAAACCACTCCACCGATTTTCTTTCGAAGAAAAACAACTAGATGATTGAAATTCCCATGTGAGAATGTCTAGACACACAGAACCACATGCCAAACGTCGTGTGTAGTGTATCTACTACGAATAATAATTGCTAATAAAGTTTTAATTAAATATGTAGTTTCAAAATGTGAGCCCAATGTGAATAATGTGCACATTAGACATAGTCTACGTGCATTGGCATATGAGCAGGATACCAAGTCCAAATTCCTGGGTTTAGGAGAAGCATTATATGAAAATTAATATTTACGAATAAAAAACTCGAGAAATGTTTTTTAATAAAATTGAAGAAACAGAGTGAGTTTGAGAAATTACACATTTTGTAGAAGTCATGGTAATGTGATAATAAAAAAGAATGGAACTGAGCATCAACAAGTTGTGAACTTTCCATTAAACATTTTCCACAATTTCTGACACTTATATGCTTCAACTTAGAGCAATGCATATGGCATAAATGTATGAAAATAGTTTTCAGTGTAAGCTTCTGTTCTAATAAAGAAAATAATTGGCAAGGAACTCATCAACGATGTATTGTATATCACAGCAGTTCTGTTCAGTATGTTCTGATTACATAAACAGAATTCCTGAAAGACTGATTGTCACAACCATAAAGACTTACTTGATTTCCCAGTAGCGCGTTGAAAATAATGCGAACTCTTGAATATTTGAAATATATAGTTACTCGTTATCCGCAGTTGCCATTGCATAATATGGTATAATCCTACAAGTACGTTCTCAACACTTGACACTTGGCGTTGACCCTTGACATTATTTTTTGGCTTAGGTTGTAGTGCCCGAATACTTTACAATGTTGCCTTTAATTACTTGACATTCAGTCGGTTCTTCTGCTTATTTGTTTTATGTTGAACGTAAGTACATAATACATATAACAAACACATATAATGAATCCTTTTCGAGATAGCATAACTTTTAATGACGTGATGTTGAAAATACGTTATATCTATTATTCCTGGACTGGAAGTTGCATGTGTGACGTGCATACCTTCATTTCCAAAGCGAGCTCACGTTCTCCTCTCAAAGTCAGAAGACTTCAAAGGAAAATGAGATATGTAGACTACTAAGGGAAAGTACTCTATAAAAAGCTTATTGCAAAGACATGTCCACATAACACAATGCAATTCTCAAGGTTACACATGTCAGCAGTCCAGAGATGTGTTCAGTGGCTTGAATGAAATTTATACACAAACATTTATACCAACTCAAAACAATATTAGGATAGTTTTAATATGTTTGTCAAAATTAATTAAAATAAACCTTTCCGACAAATTAGGGGTATGTAAGCATGTGAAAAACATTTTTATTATAAATCTTTAGTTGCTTAAAATATGTCTCACAATGCGTGAATTTCACAGGCTTAAATTATTTTATATCCGTAATCTGCAGGAATTACGTATGGATCCAATCGCATGCCGTTGAAGAAAATAAATTTGTGAGCAGTTCCCTCTAATCTTATGCTGTGCTTTCTTGCTGTGGATCTTTTTTTACGTTGATATGCAATCTGGTGTGAAGATATACGCAGTAAAAACCTTTATAATTATAACTCTGAAGTAGCACACACGGGTGCTTCCTGGTAACTACATCCTGTCTCACTGTCGGTATGCGATGAAGAAACACGTTCTGCCCTCTGAAACATAAATATATATGCGTAGTAATTACATCAGGTTAAGTGCTGCAAAAATGTTCTAGAATTAAGAAAAGAGAGAAAGAAGCAAAACAAATTAGGTATTAAAAATAAAGTAAACAATTATAAAACAAGGCTGCGTTACCCGATTATTTGGAAAGTGAAACCTTCTTCTATTTTGGCACTGTGAGTTTTGCTTCAAGCAATAATTCACAACACAACAGCAAATTAAAATAAGACTGAAAGATATGGCTAGAATTAGAGCAGCCCAGAGTCTTGTTCCAGAGCTTAAATTAAAACCAGATTCACTTTCTACAAAGTCTTCAGTTTCATTTGTTGTCGTTTTGAACATGCTAACACTGGCAATAAAATTTAAACAGTGTAACACAATCGATACATATTATCATTCTACACAGCTATTTTCAGACATCGCACAGTTACTACAAATGGAGCAAAGAAGAAGAAGAAAGTAAAAACTAACTTTCTCTTTGTATCAGAATATGCACGGCTAACATTAAAACTCCCAAACAGATTATAAAACACAGCGGATTTTAGTACCGACTTTAACAACCAACCGTCGTCGAAGGAAGGCATGTTGAGACTGAACAAGAATACCTTGAAAGCAAGTGGTCCACTTCATTTCACATTTTCTTTATCAAATCCAGAAGCATACCGTATCATCAGAACGTGCAGTGTAGACGAGTGTTTTTTGCATTACGTACTGCAAACTTATACCACTGCAATGCGTGGCAGCTGTTTTGATGATGAAAGGAGAATATTTTGCACGAAATCATGCCAAAATGTACAAAAATAGCTTTTTTATATGGAGGTTTCAGATTTGAGAATAATGTTTACGTGTTTGTTGATAGGAATAGAAACTTGCCAATACAACTATACATAGTAGATGGGTAATTTTTTTCTATGGACTGGCCAAATTCTTCTTTTCTTTCTTCTGCTCGCATACTGCCTTTTGCATTGTTACCAAAGAAGCACAAAATAATTGCTTATATCAGCAGCTTATGATAAAATTTTATGGGTGAAAAAATATATGAAATATAGGGGATTTCTCAACATATTAGGTAGGTATTTGTGTAAGCTTATTGTGCAACTTTTGTAAGACTTTAAGCTACGATAGTAGCAACACGTCTGCTTATTATAGACGCAAAATATGTACCACTGGTTTTACTTTATAAATTGATTTGTGTTTCGATTAAATGTCAGAACTTCTGAAGTATGATACTTAAGCTTAAGATTCGGAACATTTTTCTCAGATGATTAATTATGACAATTGGCTGATAGAGCATAGGGAAAACAATGCTAATTCCCAACTTTAAAAATTGAATTGCCCCACCATTTCCTAAGGAAGAGCACCAAAC
>JAQIXW010004616.1:0-11339 GCA_034700685.1 Willowsia buskii
CATGGCGCGCCCTTGAAGCAGCTTGTTTTATCTTTGTCGTCTCACATCACGCACCAATGAGCGTATTAAAACACAATAGCGACACCCTTCATCCCACTAAATTTATGCATGGGTTTTATACAAATTCAGAGCACAAACCTGTCTGCAAACAAAATCTGTCTCAGGGAATGAAGTTTTTGTGTTCTAATGTTCTAATTGTGCAACACTCTATTATGCAATATTAGCAATATTAGCATTAGTTTAGCACGAAATGTAACAAATAAGCAGATCGTGCAATTAAAGCGGTAACTTAATCGCATACCAATGCGGGGCGTTTTCAGTTTCCCATGGGTTGTTCGACTGTTGTCTTGAACAGGTCGGGTATCATTATTATTGTTTAAGCAGTTAGAATTATTCTGGCCATTACCCGTAGCCTCCAAAACTGTGGATGAAGAAAAAGAACTGCTCCTTTTGATGGTGTTGTTGTCAGCTTTTGAAATAGCGTTAAGATAATGCTGTGCAACCGGCATACTGCTGCCTTTCCTGCTCTGATTTTCAAGCATGAGAGCGCGATATACTGTTGCTACTTTCTTCTTTAAAAAAATGATGATTATGTTTTGTACAAATTTTGATGACTTTTTGAACCTCTTTTTTATACTGTCACATTTTGAAAGTGAAGTAAATACAGATTGACGAAGCTTTTTGGATCACTGCACCTCTCTATTTCCATTTTCTGTATTATAAAACCCATATCTATGATTTGAAAACATTTTTTTTCGATTAGCTTGTGTTCAATAATAATTATCCGGGATCAACACTGACACCTGAAAGGTGGGAACAACACTTCAAATCAATGTTCTGCCACAACGAATTTGATAAACATGCAACAAATTGGTACACTGAAACACAGAAAATTGGCTTGCTATCGGTGACGCGATAGTATACATTCGTGCTACAGATAGTGCAGAATACATCCTAAAAATCAAATTTCAAAGCGTATATTCATCATCACGCGTTTATGTCAATGTCAAAGAGCGGACTTTTATTAAAACTGCTCAAGGTTTACTTAACTCCACTTGTGTTCTAGATGTGTCAAATTGGAAACGTTTCAACTCACACAAAATAACAAATCATCTTTTTGATTTGACTGAAACGAGTGCACCTACTACAACCTACTACTCTTTTCGTTACAGACTCAAAATCATGCTTTTCTTTTGGCATGACGAGGTCCTTTTCGTATTTTTTCGTAAATTTCAGCCATTCAAATACCACCACCGCTAAATAATGAATACCACCATTTTTTTAAATTTCAAATCTTGTCTCACAACTCAAACTTCAAATAATCTGACCCTCAATTTGAAATATGTTTACGGCTAGACCCGCGGAGCAAATAGCCCACACTGTTGTGTAAGGAATGCATGGTTTTTGATTAACGTAATTTACTAATTTACCAGTTCAAAAAATCATTATAGATTGCCTAAATAGAACGTGGTTGGGTTTTTCGTTTTCTCATGGAACTTGATGCACCAAAGAATCCACCAGAGACAAGTATGCTATAGCCACTATACCACCACCACCCGCACAACAACACGTAGCAATGTGAAGTCATTATGGTGTCATACATCGGTTCGGTTCTAATCCTGGTCTCAGTGGTCTCTCAAAACTTTTTATGACTAACACACAAAGAAACGGTAACGAAAAGAATTGGAGGGCCTATCCAACCGGAAAGAGAGACAAGTGCATGAAAGATTTTGTACAAGGAGCTACACGTAAAACGTGTACCAGAAATAGCAGAAATATATGTACAACTGCATGGCAGTACAATGAGTTTTCTAGTTTCAGGATTGGCTCCTGTACAGTAAACACAGAAACAGACAAGGAGAAATCAGTAATCAACCCGCTCTTGTTGGGCATGTGAGTAACATCATAATATACTGTAGCACCATCCGTACATTTGCTTGGATTGAACCAACAAGTTTGTTTCCGAACATTTAGAAGAAATTTACGTCGCTGCTGGTTGTACAATATATGGGAAGTGAAGATAGAATAATGTTCTACCAGAGCGAAAACCCTGCAACCACCATGAATTACCCGAAACATTTGCCTAAAATGTATTTATGTGGTGCAATGTGGTAGCATCCTGTTACTGTTTCGTACGCAAAGATGCGTGAGCAAAATTCGGTGAACTTAATGACTGAGAGTTGTTCCCTGTTAGTTGTTGTTTGAATAGAATCTATACTATAGATCTACGCAATTCAAGTCACAGTGGCTTTTTAGCAGTTTATAGTTCTGAGTATGTATGCATAATATTATGCTTTTAAACGCAAGACTTTTCTAATGGAAACACTTATTATTGCTCTTGTAAATACAATACAATTCAGGACAAAATGCAAGCCTTCACATCACATAATATTATGATTCATAGATAAATCCAGTTAAAGTCATAACATCGTCTCCACTAAACCATTCAATAGTACGTTTCCATTCGGATTTGTGAGACTGTGCTAGAATAGAAACATGGATATCGTGCATTACAACATCATCACAACAAGCTCAATGTATTTACATTGATACCTTGATAGGTTCGTATGCATCACATAGTATTCTTCTGCAACAACATCGCCCCCAAATAGTCTGTTTTCTCTTATCCTAGTATTATTCATTGAGTGTTTCTAGCTCCTTTACTATACTTTTGGTTTCTTTTTTGCTGGAAACAAGTAAAAGTGTGAGCAGAGAATTCTATTTTTAAAATTTTTAAAAAGTCGGGCCTAAACCTATATTTAGCTTTCATATATCGAAAGATTTGCTATGTAATCTTGTTTTCTCATGACGTTACGTACTTTTGCTCTCAAACTAAAACTTTTGCCTGAAAGAGTATTAGATGTTGCACCCTCCAAAACTCACATCATTTGATCGCTGTGAAATATTTTTTTAATACATTCATAGTCAGTAAGATATTGTAAGAATCGGATTGCACAGGTCACACGTTGCAATCAGAGTTTTAAACTAAATGAATCCACCAGAAGCTTGTATTCAAACGTCTCAATCTGATATTGATTTTAATTGTCCTACAACGACCTTGCTAAGTTAGACTTTAATTACCGATACCGACACAGCATATTTTTTAGCATGAAGCTGGGCTGTAGTATTTAACCAAATTTAGTCCACTGATCCAATGATACTGCATATTATACATCTAGATACTACATTCAGCATAAACTTCGAATATGCTTCTAGTTTTTTCATTATTGAACATATCTTCACATTTTCGCACCAATTGAAATTTTTGCAATGATTTTTTGAAGTACAAAGACGTGATTAATTCGAATTATACTCAGGATTTGTTTGCATTTTGCTCGTTTTCCTCCCAATTAACTAGGCACGACTTATTACGAAAGGAGTTTGTTTAAAAAATATGAGAAAGAAAGGAAGAATGAGAAATAATAACACCCACATCATAAGTAGTTTGAAATGTTTATCACATTTTTGCAACTCACCCCATGCTGAGAGCATGTTTAACTTAATAATGCCATGAATTTAGTTTTCAAAATAAAAATTCCAAATAAGGTGTTTGTATTTTCAAAGTTTATTGCTAAAGTATGTAAGCTCTGCTGGTATATAATGGTGAATAAATATTATGAACAGTTTGGTTGCATGTGCATGGCGATTGTCATTTGTCGTCGCTTCTATGCATGGCACGAAGCGATGACTTCAACAGTGTATCCCAAATCCCAGTGTAATTAAAGTTCATTGACGGATTCGCCTTGCATAGGTGATTTTGCCTCTTGTGATTATACATTTACGTATTAGAGCAAGGAGAACTAAAGTTCCTGACTAAATCTTAATGCAAAATGAATGAATGTATCCTTCTTTTTGTCCATGAATCTTTGTATTTTCGTGTGAGAGTGACACTTTCACCCAACAGAGGATGGCACATAGCCAAATTGTACAATTTGCTTCAATTACTGGGTTCACTACACATATTGTTTTAGCAAGCCTGTGTTACAACAGGTAATATAGTACTACATATATATTGTAGCTGTCTCCAGAAGTGAGTAGATGAACAGCTTATGATTTATTATCTCTGATTCTCCCAACTGAATCTACACAAATTCCCCTTACTGAGCTAATATGCATGATTCGTCCGTGTTTGTCGTAAGTAGATTCTTTTGCAGTTCACGACTGCATGATGATTCGCTGGCTGTCAATGTTAAGTTTATCAAGTATTCCAATTTGACAAAATTTTCGCAAGTATGCACAATTTTTTAACAATGGTTTCAAAAAATGTCTGTATATAAGTATTACGTATTCGTTTTCCACGAGAGGGACGCATCTGAAACGTGAAACTTGTATATAAATGTTCGAACAACAAAAAGACACACTATACACACACTGACGATGAACACATGAAAGCTTTTCTCGAGGAAGACTGAACTGAAAGTGAATAAAATGAATCGGACCCAAAATGACTTTAAAAAGTCTAACATTGGAAGCTTTCATTACTCATACTTTCGACAGTAGACTTATATGACCACATTGACTATATTGTTTATCTTTTACTCTTTCCCGTATGACCGAACAAAAAATATTTTGTAAAAAATGCATGTGTGCAAACATCCCAAATATCGGGGAATATTTTGCAATTTTTATATTTACTCACGTCATTCTTTTGTTTATCAAAAGTAAACTTTTAAACTTGAAATGAGGTAAGCACTTGTCTTACTCGAGCTGTAAAAATACTATATGTTTACGCAGAAAATGGAAGTAAAGCGGCATATGTGAGCTTGTACTTTTTTTATTTGTTTTACACAGCAAGAGTTCAGTATAGGCTATCAGTAACAGCAGTGCTCACAATAACAAATCAGCCACCCAAGAAATAGATTACATACTTATTAACCACAACAGCACACATGTAGGTAAGTATTAAATTACTTGGTGCTGATGATACTCCCTCATCTTAAAAATCACCACATACCTTCAGTATTAATAAACGCAAAATTACATTTGAAGATTAACTTTTGGAAATTAGTTTCTGATTGATATTACTATCACTAGAACATATTTGTATTGGTGAACAATATATAAAGAAAGCAAGTCAGACTTAATAAATAAGTTATTGAATGTAAATCTGCGTAATGTTGCGAATCTTTGCAAGTTTAAAACCAATTCATGCTACATCATATTTTCATTACAAATTTGCTTATTTCATGAGGCAAAAGTAAGTCTCCTAGCGTAGCAAAATATAGAATACACTCTCCCAGAATGCAATTCCCCATAACTTCATTCAACTCATCTCCTGCTGCAACGTTATAGAGTGGTGCAGAACACTTTGCACATGCATACTATGAGTAAGAGGGAACTGCAATAACAAATCCGGCAAACTTTATAGGTAAATGGTAAATATCTTACATATTATAGTGTAAATCTGATGTCTTTATAAGCTGCTCAAATATAAAGCCTAGTCAAATAAAGGTCGGTGTGTGCATATTTTCAAAAGTATATAATAAAAATAATTTTATGCCTTTTATGTTGGCTATATCAACATGTCTGGCTGTTACTGAAGAGCATAACAAGCTGAATGATTCCCAGCAGCTACACCGTTCACACATGTGTGTCATGAGGTAATCAGCAGTTACGTAGTAGTGAGTCTTAATGGGTTACTGGCGTTAGGCATAAAGCGGTATTAGTTCATCTATCTAATTGACGGAATGCAAGTAACAGACGATCCTGACTATAGGAAACAGTGGAGAGTATTGTTTGTTTAAACTGTACGATGTGATGATGATGATAAGTCTTCTACTGAGAAACAATTTTTAATCTTAAACATTTTTGAAGTTTATGTACAACTGTGTTTATAACACCTTTGAAGTTGTTTTCATCACAAGTAACATTTACATGCATCACAGTCATATTTTAAATGTGGATTAGCATTGTGAGTGGTTTTACTCAATCTTCATTCATTGTGACCGACTCTTTTACTTGGTCAAGGAATGAAAAACATATGATGATGATGATGCTGGACTAATATTCGCAATTCTTGTCTAATAGATTTGAAATGAGATGTTTGTTCATCTGCGTGTGCATAAGTAAAATCATGCAATCAATAGATGCCTACTAACCACAACCATGAAGTGAATTTAAAAGCAATAAGTAAAGCACATTGTAGGTTATGCATGATTGCATAGCACTTGCAAATTAAGCATAAACCACATACGTTTATTGGTATATTTTTAAAGGTCTCACTACTAATATGTTTCTCAGATTCATTTATAACTTGCATGAAAACTTGATTGGATGACTCTATAGCTTCAAAATACGGAGATTAATCAGTTTTGAAGTTATCTAGTTAAGTTAGCGTCGAATGTCTCATTACGTATCACGTGCAAGGTAATTTGTCTAATAAGCATTAGTTTTATGGATTTAGACTTTCAACAAAGTGTCCCTTCATAAATTGTGTTAAAACATATCATTGAGCTTTTGGAATAATCAAGGCATGAATTATTAATAAGTTTGAAAGTTTGTGGTTTAAAGTTTTGGGTTTCATCGCGAGATTATGCAACAAAATCCTTGATTTTTACGCGGTCTGCTATTGCTTGCTCATCGTGACTACATTCGTTCACTTCATACATATGTGTTCATACATAATTCTAAGAATGAGAACTAAATGTAATATCTAATATATGTGCCGAATATTTCATTTTCAATTTCAACACGGCACGTTTCAAAATGAACAAAAGAAAAATTTACTCATGCCAAAGAATATACACTATACTATATATTCATGACTTCAGAGCTTGCAATTGTCAATTACTCACAAAATATTGTATAGGCTTAATTGTGTATGCATAACCGAGTCAAGTTTCAACCAGCATTGTTTAAAAAGTAAAATAAAGATGAGTAACAGAGCAGACCGATATGTTGTCCATATGAGAAAGTATGATACCAAAGAAGATATAAAAATGAAACATTTCAAACGGCAATCATTTAAAAACAATTCGTTCACATGAAATTATTTAGATTTCGTACAATGATAAGCGTTTTTCAAAAAAATAAGCCTTGTCTCAAATCAAAGCGATAGTGACACATAGACATACAAGTAATTACTCGTTTCCGAAAAACGTTAGAACCGGATACTTACAATACAATAAACAAGTTTGTACAATTATTGAAGTGTCATTTCATAGATATTTTTATTTCTTTGGTTGAGGATGAAAGCAGTGCAAATTATTAGCTAGTATTCTCAAAGGAAGTTAACGAACGTTAAATGTGTTTTTCCCTGCATTGTGTCGGTTGCCAAATATGACACCAACTCAGTTTATTTATCAGGGAATGGCAATCGTAAAAACGGCAACAACAACAATTGTGACAAAGTGTTTTTCACAGTTGAATGCTGCATTTTGAAGTACATAAGCACATACCTAGATATATATGAGGAATGATGACATAATACAGTTGTTAGTACTTAAACTTAAAATAGTATGCATGCGTACCCCTATAAATTGTTTCCTATCAGATTTAGTCTGCAATAACAAATTATATACTACTGTTATCAATAGTTGCTTATGCTATAATTCAGATACAAGATGATAACACTTACGTCGACAAAACTAAAAAGGAAACAAGTATATACATAATGCTACAGCATCAAACATAAAGCATGATTTCAATTTTGAGAGATTTTCAAAATTCAATATGGTGATTGTAATTTTACTTTCATTAAATAGTATATCTATTTTGAGTGGACGAAACTAGTTGCATAATATGTGTCAAAATATTATTTATACACAAATTCCTTGCAGTATAAGTACTGCATTATGCGTAAGTCTATAAATACTTCACCTCTAATATCTATGTGCGTATCCTTATAATATCAATATTCGAGGGAGCAGTAACTGCAGAGTCAATCGTCGAAGTCACGATTTCCGATACTTTCTTTTACTAAGGAATAATGTACAGATAACCATTTCAGGTATACGCATATTTGTGATTTTTAGTCAACAGGAAGAGCACTTGTACCTTGGTATGCATGTTATGTATACCTAACATGGTATAAATAATAGTGACACATTCGATAACATTACTGATTGTTTATATCCATGTATGTTCCTTTATTTTATTTTATTCCCTGCATTAGTCTTTGAACGATCCAACCCATCTATCGTAGTAATATATAATATAAAAGTGAGAACAACAAGCATCTTGTGTAGCAAATTCTGACTGCATGAAATGAAGCTCTTAGTTTTTCACAACGGAAGCATTTATAAAGCAAATTAAAACATGGAGCAATTATGTACTTTGAATCACACACCATATGCACGCTGACAACAAGATCTTGTATTTTGTATTCTCTGTATAGATGAGCAGCACAGTTGATGTAATGCAGTTTTTCGTTTAGTTGGTTCTTATGCCGAAGAAAGTGTCTTGTTGATGGATAAATGACAATACACCACAACCCAATTAATAGTTGATGCATTCACTGTACCATGCAGTAAACGGTTTTAGAAGAATATTCTAAAGACTGAACAGACTTGGTGAGAATATAGATTGGATTTCGAGATTTTACAAACGTAGGAATTATAGGAATGGAAAAGCAAATGGAATTTTGTAAAAATAATTGGATAAACAAAAACATTGTATGAAGCAACGAGCTATCAAAGTTCAAGCCAAGCTTTTATCCAGCTCAATAATAGCTTTATCGTGAACGAATTCAAAAAATAGACAACGAAGAAATGTTCCAGAGATATTTGAGCATCTTACTTTTTGCTGTGAAAATAGCTCTTTCTATGAAAGCTCAATAGTAAAACTACACAAATCAAATCTACTTTGAAAAAAGCATTAAACAACTACAGCGGAAAATGAAGTTGATTAACTCAGGAGCAAACCTTTTTCATTAAAATTATCAGCAGAGTTAATGGCGATGTTAAAGAAATCAGCATCCAGTAAGTCGTCAAGTTCAGCAATAATGTCTCCAAGCAAAGAGGATGAAACCCCAGTAATCTTGCCGTTCCCTTTCCTCGGCGTGGACCCATTCGCACTGGTTGTTCCATTCGATGCTTGCTTCTGCTTGCCATTATTTACATCCACTGAAGAAGTCTTTAAAGTGTTCTGTGACATATGCTTTGCGTTCCCATTACCCTTCCCATCATCATCACCACCACCACCACCACCACCATCAGCAATAGCATCCCGAGGCAGAGCAGAAGTGGCTACACAGAGAGATGATTGAAAAAATTGGAACCATACCGACATGGACCATCACCATTTCCCAATCAGGATTAATAAATGCAACGAAAAAGAGGCACAAAATTATTAGTCAGACAGAGAAAGAGGGAAAAATCGTGTGTGCATAATGAAGCGAGAAAATTAAAATACTGATTTACAGTTTGTTTCCCAAAAGTTAGTCGCTTGTGACTGTTGACATGTATATTATTATTTTATTTTCTACAGAGTAGTCGCAAACGCTTTTAAAAATGTATCTTTCAGTAAGCATATTAGAATAAATTACCTTTGTCAACCGGATCCGGTTGCTGCTGGTGTCGCTGAGAAGGCGGAGCAGCCTGTTGTTGGTGCTGCTGCTGTTGTGCTTGCGATAGCTGTTGTTGATGATGCTTCCCACTTTTTCTCGATTTATCTTTACCTTCTTCCGATTTAGAAGGACTTTGGTTGTTTTTCTTTTTGGATTTATCACTTTTCTTTTTCTCCTTTTTCTCTGCCTTGCTTGCTGAACCAGTAGCTGTTGTCACTGATGTGGCTGGTGTAACATTCGAATCATCTAACACAGCAGGACCACCACTTGAAGCAAGTTGCGAGGTAGATAATGAGGTAGCTGCAATAGTTTGATCATTTCCAGAGGAGACTGGAGCTAAACTTGAACTACCTGTAACATCCAAATTATTAAAAAAACATTCTCGTCATAATGTTCCCACTACATGTGAATGGAAAGATCACGCTAAGCATATTATTTCATGTTTGAAACCACGCTAAATATTATGCAGCACATTTGCTGCTTTAGTACTGGTATGAATTTTCGAGATGGGAGATGACGGGCGGAATCGCGAATCTAATTAGATGAATGTCACAAAATGTAACATAGCTTTACTGACACAAATCACCGTGTCATCATCATTATTGTTTCTCTGTCCATGAAAAAATTCGGCCCATGTTTTCTGCCTTGATTATGATGCTTCTTCAAAGGCAACACCATCAATGCAGTGCCCAATTTAATTTAAACAAGCTATATTGTTACTGGCTGTAACGACAGAGCTAATTAAAATTCCAATTCAGTGAACCTTCAAAAATCTGAGTCAAATTATCTTTGGAGTGTAGCAATCAAGGAGATTAAATTGAACTGTCGGAGATACATGTATAATAAACCTATGTTAAATACAATGAAAATCTGCCAAGAGAATGTATCCGTATGCAGAATCCCTGATCTGCAGTCATTGTGACAAGGTGTATACGATTTATTCCAAATTGCATAAATGGGTAAATTGCTCAGACCAACCTAGATAGCCGAACAATCGAACGACTGGTCCGCCTACTTCCAAACTTCCAAATAATGCGTGAAGATAATTCTACATTGCAATGAAAACAGTACAATCATTACCACAACCACGACTAGAAAGCTACAAAAAGTCTGTCTAGCCTGCTTTCATGTTACGCATTTTGGTAAATTCTATGTCAATCATTCATTAGGCCCAAGTAATATCATGTTTACATTCTTATTAATGCCTTCCCAAAAACAATCTGCTGATATAGGATTCACTACAGTGAATGGAAAAAAATCTATTTCAAAATTTCATTAGCAGGGAGGCATGTTTTTAGTATCAATTATCATACCTTGATGACAACGGAAATACGGGTTATTAACAAGTGACAGCAGTTACGACATCCTACATACCTGATCGTATGAATGAAGAAAGATTGTTTCATACAATGTGAAATGTGAATACATTTTCATCAATGTTCTCATGCAAGTATTCTGTAATGCAACGTCAGACGCAATACTTAATATAAAACACACGTCATAAAGGATTCATACACTCATTATATATATGTAATAGTTTAGATGAGATTTTGTAAACATGAAATATAAAGTAGCATTATTCCTTTGGCATTATTGCACATTCCAAAAACCATATCATCCGATTGGATGTGCATTAATGTATAATATTTAGAAACACTTCTTGTTGTCTCTTTTTAATTATTGATTCTTGCAAAATGCGATACAGGAAAACACAAGCTTCACATAACGGATACCTACTAATAAGTAAGTATATATTATATGTACTCTCTCTTGGATATATAATATTGGAAGTTGCAACAAAGAAAACACCATACTCGTGCACTTCTTTATGCCA
>JAQIXW010004617.1:0-11338 GCA_034700685.1 Willowsia buskii
ACTTCCGGAATCCCAATGTCGTAAACGACGGGAGAAACTTTCCGGGATGGCAAAGAAAATAAAGTGCAATAATCCAATTTAATGGAATGAAAACGATACTTTATTTCTACCAAGTAACTTGTTTAGACTTTACAAGAGACTTCTTAGTGCGAAGACCGATTTCCAATCAATAATAATAACTTAAGCTATTTTCTCGCTATTTATACCAAAATCTCATCCGGAGCAATGTAAGAAAAATCGAACATTCGTTCTAAAAATAGAACGGAAAACTCAACAAAATTCTAAATAATAATTCATGAACTGATAAAGAATAATAGTCAAATATCTATAAACTAATTTGCTCCGGAAATGAGTACATTATTCTACATAATATTCTTTTTCTATAAAATTCATAGGAAATTAGAACTTAGCATGAATCTACATTTCGTATTGAACAACTTAATCAAATCTCTTAAATAATATTCAAAACGGGCAGAACAAAGATATATTAATCTTCATATTTTATTGCAAATATTCTTTTAATCCTAAAAAATGCACTCTATTTAAGGCCGTACTTCACTTTAGCTTAGCATTACTTGTCACCGGAATACTTCAGCGAATCTTTTCCAGTCCTGCTTTTTCAAGCTGATATGGGATCCACAAATATCAATTGAATTGAATTCTAACTGTCACCGATTTCTTCACATAATATGAAATTTAGACTATCTATAACTTCAAAAATTTCTTGGAATTTCCCAAGTGCTGCCATATTGAGGCATATTGCCACATTTCATTTTAAATACATCACAATCACCATTCAACAGAGAAAATCACCAACTCTTTAAAAATATTTTGACATATTTAGTGACAAGTTGACTGAATTACCAAATTTCCTTTAACTTTCACATCCACCAGCCCAGCTTAAGATTTACATCCATCACAAAATGGGAACTACATTTCAAACATGTATACATACAAGTAATTAGGCTAAGTAGCAAATTTTCTATGAAGTTTTCCAATAATTTTGGACAAATTCATTAGTTTATATTTAGAGAATTAATTAAGGCCACTTCGAGCATTGCTCATTACAATCAGAACACTAGTATCCAAAAAGAACCCCGTGAACACGGTTTAAATGATAATCAATTTTCCATAATGTTAAATAATATGACATAATATGATGAGGTTCAGCGCAAATTGAATCCATTAAATTCTTTGGCGCAGGAATCTCAGTTGTTTTCATTCTTTTCATCCCTCTAAACTTCATGCTTCATAATTTCTTGGATACTTTTCAGAAATCTTCATCAAAAACGACCACTCAATATCCTTAAGGAGTACACCACAAAAATTAATGTTTTCAGTGCTTATAACATTAAAATTGTATAATGGCATGAAAATTTTATTTCTGTATGCATAGTGACTTACCCCGTATGAATTGAGCCGAAACGTTTTCAGATTTGGAAGTTTCTCCAATTCTTTCAGTACGACGTCACCATTCTTTATTTCTACTCTAGTGTTTCCAGATCTGTCAGGGCATTTCGTCATTGAAAATGATTTAAGCTCTGAAAATCAAACCACTTAAAATTAATTTCGCGTAGCGTATACAAAAATAAAAATCCAATTATAATTAACATCTTACCTTTCAAATTTGTAATATTGGGCTTTCGGACTGTTTCAATTGTGGAAACTGGGTCGAATCCTAATAGTCCAAAATCGTCAACCAGGCTTGTAAAGATATTAATGGACACCAATTTCGTCCAGCGTTCACAAATCATGGAAAATTCCGAATTGTAGAGTACACTCATCTTAAGAATTTCCACATTTGGAAAGACATTGAAGAAAAAAGGTAAATTCAAGTTAGGTGAGCGTCCTTCATAGAGTATATATTGAGAACCTAAATTTATTTCTTTGCACGTGTCAATCCTCAGGTTGGAATTATCACTCGTTAGCACATTAGGCAAGGTAAGGCAACAATTTATGTTAACCTTCCTCAAATTTGGAGTAAATCGAAAGATGTCAGCAGTAAACAGACAACCAAGAAGATTCAGTTTCTCCAGGTTGTATAGAGGTTGTCGCGGTGATATTTGAATTTGAATGGGAGTTTCTACAAATTCTCCACGAAGAGAAAGTTCTTTTAGGGTTTTGGCATGCAAATCCAAAATATTCCATAGGGTTTCCGGTTGACATGCCTTATATACAATTCGAATAGTTTCAAAGGAGAGGTTGGGATCCAAGAGAACAAGACGGGGGGAATCCTCGCAGTCAGTTTCGTGCCGGTAACGAATGTCAATGTGCTTTAGCTTCAGCATTTTAGGGTTGTGTTGACGAATTATTGAGATTACTTTCCAAATGTCCACCTTCGTATTGGTTTCTAAAGCCTAAGGAAAAAAATGAAGAAAGCATAATATGACTTAATGTTTTTTCAAGTATGCGAGTGATAATGCGCCCAGAGAAGGAGCAAAGAGTGGGATATTACCTCCAAGTTTGGAAAATGAGACAACAGTTCCATCCAAGAGAACGGCATATATCCTTGGACATATAGTCTTAGAAATTTTAAATTCGTTTGCACTTGAAACTGCGGCTCCTGCCATGTCATCGGTTCTACAGCAGCTGGCCATGTCTTTATATGTAGGTACTTCAACACTAGTTCTTCCAGATTTGGACATTTTGTGTAAAACAATTGTCGAAACTCATCCACTGAGCGGAAAGTATAGTTGCATGAGTACAGATTCAAGTATTTAATTGAATGTCCAAAGCGTCTCCAAAACCCATTACGATTATTGATTCTAAAACTCTTCCAATTTCTTTGATACTGGACTGTTGAAAACTCGGAGAGCTCGTAGTTTCTGACGCAAGAGTTTATCTCAGGTTGATTGAGATAATTCTTGAAAATGCTAGTCATGTCAGCACTTCCTCTTCGAAACGTAACTTTTGTCCTTGCCCACCAAGCCTTGTTAGAGTTTCTTAGCCAAATTGAGTTTTTCACATTTCGAACTGACTTGAGGTCTTTGTAGCCCAAATATTTGAAAATGTTTTGCAGAACCTGCGCAAATAATACAACAGATATTTTTGTATTAATCAGTACTTTCATTTTCTCTCCAACTGAATAGACGGTAACCTTTCCATTTACCAAATCATTTAGCAACACTTCCGGCGTGTACGTTCGCGCGTCCAACAAATTCGCTTTTTTCTTCTCAGCCAGTCTTGGCGATCTTCTTTTCCCACTCATCTTAATGACCCAACTAACCACTAGTGTCTTTTAAAATTAAACTTAATTTATGCACAGCACATCCACAGAAAATATTTATCTTGCATCCGAACGACATACACTTTTATTTGTTAAGCATAAGTTCCAAAGACTAACCAAAGTTCTTAAGAACAATTTTCAACATGACTTGAATGGCAGGTCATGCAGAGAAAACTTTAGAGTCGGCTAAATTTATCCTTCTTCAATTAAAAAGACAAACAGTAAATTCACAGTGCACACTGTAATTGTTTGTCTGAAGACATCTGAAGACTACACACCTGTTCTGTTCGTCAACAAAAGTTTTTGGTTAATATTCCAGAAAAGTTTCGCTCTTTCTTTGTTGGGGCATTCTGCATAGAGTGTAATGCGCTTTAAGCTAAGAATAGGAACGGTTGCTTGTATTTCCAAGTAGGAAGTATTGGTGGCTTACCTATCAGTCTATGAATCGTATTTACTATTAAGGAAACTGCATGTATTTTTGTTATGCATATGCATTAAATTTGGCGACGAAATAAATAATTCTTCGAAGCTATCGAAGTACAAGCTAGCACTTACGATTAATTTGTAATGGATCGTATTCATATGAAAGAATTAAAAAATTAAATATACTGGCGTATAGATCAACAAATGCTAGGTATCAAGTGAGCAAAAACTCGTAAAAAAAGCTCGAGCTTGTAGAAAAAGCCAGGCATGGCAAAACCCGCGGGTTTTAATAAAAAATCAGATGGGTTATAATGGGTTTTAATGGGCAAAGGGTTTTATTGGGTTAAATGGGTTTTACTAATTTAATACACGCAATGGGGGATATTTTGGCGCGTTTTCTATAGCTCCATTTAAATGTGTTTTTTTTTTGTTTTCACCCACTATGCCCGTTAAAACCAATCGGAACCAGGTCTACGTGGGTCCATTGAAACCCGGGTTTACCCACTTTTCCCCACCCAGACAGAAACCCATGTGCCATTCCTGAAAAAACCTTACTAGGTGAAAGTCATGGTTTCACTACATCCCACCCTCACTAGCCTGCTTTCACAATACCAGACATGGTCAAAACCCGCGGAAACGGAGATAGAAACCCGTACCCACGGGTTTTTAGGGTTTAAATGGGTAGTGGGTTTTAATGGGTCTATGCATTGTCTTTGTCTATACATGGAGTGTATATTTGGCGGGTTTTCTATGGCCCCACTTAAATACATGTTATTTTAATAAATACCCACATACCCATTAAAACCCAGCCATATCAATGGGTCTGCCCACTTTCTTCAAAACCCAGTGTCCATGCTTGCTCAATACATTTTATTATTAAATGAACTTTTCTCAGTGACAGTGTATCTCAAAAAGTGACTATACGGAGAGACGACTGTATTCTTAATTGATTTTTACCAACTTTTGGTCTTCAGTGCCCCGAGGGGTTTATGAATACCATTCATGCAAGAAGAAAAAAATCTCTTCTGGAAGCAGTATTTAAAAAAAATCTCTATATCAGCACGATGCTGTGCATTAGACCATCCACTTTAAAAAATATGTAATGTGACCACCACCACTTTTAGTGGAAAGTACGCAGCGGGTGTAAATACAGGTAATAAAGCTAAGCGCATCAAAGAACGCTGCAAGTAAGTATCAATGCATTACTTTTCCTTATGTAGCGGTTATAATAGCAATACAAATTCCACTATAATGTTTGTATAGGCAAAGAGCCGCAACGTTTCAGATGACTTGCTAATATACGTTCCAAAAAGCACAGAGCATCAAAAAACATGTACGTACCGATACATACATGATATATTTCTGCATTAAGCAATACATCGAAAAAAGTACTGCAATTCTCAAAGTACGTTCTAGCTTCAGTATGTTTTGGTTCTCAGAAGAGCTGCTTAGTTGTAGGTAGGAAATCATGTAAGTGTGGTCGTTAGATTTGCATAAAAAATTCTTCTGTGTGATATTGAGATTTGAATTTAAATAGTGAGTAATCCTATCATTTATGAATGGGATCAAATTCTGGAAAACAACTATAAATTGGTGAGCAGTAGAATCAAAATTAATTTTTGATTGTATCAAATCCTTGTTGTCCTGCCAATATGGAAGTTTACATTAAATCATCCGAAAAACTGCACTTTGACCCTGTGGGGAGTAATAATGCAGTAGCAAATTCGTCTTTGACAAAAATGTGGTTCTCTCATGCCAGCTCAAAGTACTGCAAGCGTTACGTTAGCTTACTGAAGGAATCCCTTACTCAAAAGTTTGAATTGAAGAGACCGCGCCTTAGCGAGTTATTGTAAGATAAAATATCAATTTAAATTAACTTCTAAACACTATATTTAGATTGTTAAAAGTCTGATTGTAAACTGTACTAATTTCGTAATTTTAATGTGTCTTTAGAAACTGGAAAGTCCTACTAGAACTATTCACTGGCAAGAAAACAAATATGGTAAGAGCTTTGTTGACAACTGAAACTGAAATAGGAAAAGAATGTCTCATGCATCAACTGACAACTGTGCTTGGAGGTTTAAAAAACTTTCAAGTGGGTCTTTTGCTGGGTTCGGGAAGTCTTAGTAAAACCAAATTTGGCACTGAATCAACTACCCGTAAGATTTGACCTGTTTACTATTCCTCTAGTTATTTAGAATAATAGTCGATTTCTATAATATACTTAACATAATTTACTAATTTTCTCTCTAGTTTCCTACGTTTCTACCTTAGTAAGGGGTTCCGATAACTTTTATGGGTTTAAGACCACTCTCAGGCAAAAGGTAATCTATGAGGCGTTAGTTGGCCAGCAGCCTATTAATGGCTTGGATCTAACAGTCAGGATTCTGATAAGTGACGAAGGCTTGGAAAATCTGAGAATGAACTATCTCGAATCTCCACTCAGCGTCAATCATCAGCTTTTATCTCAAGAAGAGTTTATGGACACTGATATAATTATTGGAAGTGGTGAAAGGATTAAATGCCACAAGGTTTTTCTTACAGGTAGAAAGTCACCTTTACTTTTTTTGAATTCAATTTTTTTAAATGTCAAATTTTGATCGTTTCTTTATATATTTTTGGCAAATAGTTAATAGTAACGTATTTCGAGCAATGTTCCAAAACAGCATGACTGAGGGAGCTACAGGGATTTTGAAATTGTTTGATATAAGTGGACCAGGAGTTCGTGCCTTACTTCAGTACTTGTACACCAGGGAACTTACTGGGGCACTAAGAGACTCTTTGATTTCTGTGGAATTACTTGTCAGTGCAGAAAAGTATGACATTATGAGACTTGAGGTGGACACTCGCGATTTGATACTGTCAAAGAATAACAGTTGGTTTACTGTCAGTTCCGCACTGCAACTTCTTCACTTTGCGAAAGTGAAAGTTGCTACTGTAGCGAGTGACAGAAATGCGAGCTACAAAATATTAGAGGAGAAAGCTGTGGAAGTGCTAAAATCGTAAGTTGATATGCTTTATTCCCATCAATTATCCTTTACGAAGGAGAGTCCAATTTTTTTAACTTGACGCCTATGTTTCCATATTTCAGAAAACCTACCGAGGAACTAATCGCATCCAAAGAGTATCGGGAGTTATTTGATGATCCCGCAACTGGAATGGAATTTTGCTCTTATATGATGTCAAAAACACAAAATACCATTAAAAGTGACTACTTTGAAAATTAGTTAGTTTCATGATAACATGGGTAAACTTTCCTAAATGTATTTGATCACAAGCATTTATACTAGTTTTAACCGCATTTTAATCGTAAATAGTAAAAAAATAATTACTACTAACTACAATTAATAAAATTTAGTTCCAATTTCATATTATCGCCTTTCGGAGTGAATTCAGTACTCATGAAATGGATTAGTTGTTTCAAAATATTACTTTTAATTATGTTTGAGTACATTTACAGCCAGTTTTTGCAAGTAATTTCCCGCTTCGCCTGATTCCACAGCTGATACTGACAACAAATATTGATTTACTAATACACTTGTAGTTTCTCTTTCTGCATTTTATACCTGCCAAGACAAAAATAATCTGAGTTTCACAGTGAGTACTAACAGTTGAGCTTTTGTCATTAGAAACATTTTCTGATTTCCTTACAGCAACGTTTCCAGTACTTCGCGTTTTTGCCTTGGCAGCTTTGGTCGATCAATATCTTATTTTTGAACCTTCATTAAAATGCCCAACATACTTTTCAGGTAAGGAAATACAATATCAAACTAACATCTAGATTATAAGTTGAAAGAAAGTAGAAATATAACTTAACCTAAGTAACCTGTAAAAACGTAAATTACGAATCTATGTTTCGACATTTTGCATAACGACCATTAAAAAATATGTGAAAACAAAAGAAATAAGTTAACTGTAAGATTTTAAAAAAGAAAAGAGAATAATATATTTGTCGCTTTAAATTCTCCAATGACGACACAATTTGCAGTCATACTTGAACACAATGATCCTGTAACTATGATCCTCTATGAGCCCGCATTTTGTAATCAAATTTCCTTACCGGCCTTTTCCTTGGTAGGCCTGTTCCCAGCAACGGCACTTTTCCTAGCTTGGCTTGCTCCTAGGATGACCCGTTCCTAGCAAGGCCTGTTCCCGGATTGACCTGTTCCTTGCAGTACATGTTCCCAGCATGACTTTTACCCTGCATAACCCTTTCCTAGTCTTACCAGTTCCTTGCATAAAATTTTTTTGGCTTCAGTGTGAATGTGTCAATGAATAAATTTTACTGTCACATGTATAAATGTTGCATCGTTGCATGTATACCGAAGTAAATACACAGAAGTAGATTCCAACAGTACATACTTCACTAACCTGCGTGTCATTTTGCACTATGATGTCAATATGCATTAAAACCCATGCTGCATTCCTAATGGCAGGTAAGTACTTAAATACAAGATTCGATTTCTGTGGGAAAATTGCAACGAAAACGAAGAAAAATGAATAAAAAACCAGAGATGAGACATAAGTAAAACAATATGTGGAAATAAGCTATGATACATTTTTTATGATAGCCAGAGTTCTAAAAAATATAAAGAACAGAGGCGAATCTATATTATAAAATGGTTTCGAGAAGTGTTCACTATGCGTCAAATTAAATTTTACTGGAGCATAAAAATTGATTTAGTCGTAGATTACAGCACAAAATATGATACCTGAAGTGTTAGATACATAAAGCAATTTTAAAATCCGAAGTGTGCGTATCAACTGTACATAAATACTCATGTTGTGATATTCATCATAGAAAAACACAATTTGAACGGTTTAAGTTTAAGCATTTATTCTGACAAACTTTAGCTTCAAGATTTCTAAGTAAACATGATCATCGAATTATATACAAAATAACGACCATATCAGGACATACATATTTACATATAAAAACCTCGGATATATTTCTATGTGCTTTTTTACTAGTTATTATTTGGTCACCACAAGTTTTACTAGGAGCATGGAGCCTTCCGTTGTTGTTTCTGATTTTCTGAAAGACTTTCATCATTTTAATTTAAAAATATTTCTAAATTCAAGCATTTTTTCCTATGCAAACCTTTTATACAGTTCTACCTATTTTGGTAGAAAATGTAATGTGAGTAGTTAGAGTTATGCCCAATCTAATTAGTTCTTCTGTATACAACTCGTGCCTACATCATTGGCGATGACGAGGACGTCCCTTTGTTCGTTTCTTTGTTGGTGTGGGAGTAGTACAAACTGCTTTTTCTGTAACATGCAAAAAATATTAATAATTTGCAACAATGTGAATGCTTTTTACTTGTAGTATTATTTACCTCTTTTTCGTATTCGTTGAGTACCACCGCGACAACCCTCTATTTCACTTATCATATCAAGAATTTCGTCCTCCTGCTTTTGTATTTGTTTTTCTCGTAATTTTATTTTATTTTGCTTGATGGTAAGCGTTAACCGGTCCCTAATTAATCTCTGCCGATCTCTTTCCAGCGATTGTTGCTTACTGTCGTATAGTTCCCGTTTTTTAATTAACTTTGCTTCCTATAATTAAAGTGAGTAATATTAGTAACTATAATAGTATGCAATCACACCATTAATTATGACTACTTAAGTCACTTATTAACTTACCGCTCTATCAAGCTTATCGTAAATGTCCATTTTCGCTCTTTCAAAACAACAATGTTTTTCTACTCTCTTTCTCTTTAAATTCCAAGGAAGAAATGAAGAAATTTACAGGCGAATCATTTGCGGTCCTTGCACAACACTATTGGAAGATACGGATATCTTTCTCAATCTTTTGACACTTCCAAGAAATGCGGAAGTCAACTATATCCGCTTACATTAAAACTTTTTGGATATGTTCGCATGCATTAACACTTTTCTGATTTTTCGTGTATTCAAACACTTGGATTTTCCGTATGTATTATCATTATTAAAATTTATCGTATAACTTAGCATTATTTACATTTATCGCATAACTAATATTCGTCAGCACACATGTATACATGTACTCTGCATAGGATTTTCACATAAACTAGCGATTTTCCTAATGCATGATTGCCTTCTAATTAGCAAATCACTTGTCTTTTACACTAAAGACGGAAATGAAATGGTATTCTCACTTCCACCCATCACACTAACACTAATGTTAATTATATCCATATTGGTCAACTTTGCTTTTTGCTCAGATCAAACACTCACTGTACTAATCCTCCTCTTTATCACTATTTTACACTTGTCATGCATTACAGCTTTTATAATGTATGTATGTATGTATCTATTCTTTTAGCGAAGGAAAATAAATGAAACTTGCAAAAGTCATCATCTCAACAATTTGTCGTTGTTGATTATAATATTTATAACTCGAGATACCTGAGTCATAGTCAGTAATCGGTTGCTTTGTTGTTGTTGATAATACCTGTAAGGGTATTACTCACTTTCCCCGCAAACGTCATAATTATATCAACAGTTGGTTCATTATTATGACGGGGGAAGACTGATATATAGTCACTATAGTCGGCTGGATTGATGTTAATATTGTGCGTAAAGGCAATGCTAACATTCCCCCATAATCCATAATACCATGTCAGCAGCAGTAGTCTGGTAATGAGTATTATGGCGTGGAGTAGATGAGACAGACTCTGCTGCTTTTCTTCCCAAAATACCAGACCAGCAATCTGCTCCTTAAAATACCAAAGTATTAGCACTATTGGAAAGTTCAGAATTTTAACGAAGTAGGCATTGAATATACCGTATTCTTTCTAATTACGCATCTCTCAAATTATCGCATCTCTCTATTTAAAGCAGTCCCAAATGGCCAAAAATTTCATTTTTTCGCAGCTCTCTAATTATCGTCCCCTCCCAATTTTTTTTAATTGTGGGGCACTTTAGTACGATTTTTCTCCGTACATTCCATTACAAATACATTTTAAATGGGATTTATAGGTTATTTAACACAAAAATAAGCAGAAGTACTCAATATTTTAGCTAAAATAATGAGTGTTTCTGCATAAATTCGATGAAAATATGAAAAAAACCGTGAAAATAGCAAAAATTCAAATTTATTTTCACTAAGATTAGTTTTTTCGCAGCTCTCTAATTATAGAATCTCTCTATATAACGCAGTCCCTTGGAAGCGCCAGTTTCACGGAATCGCAGCTGCGTTAATTAGAGAGAATACGGTACGTAAATAAGCAGTGGCCAGTACCCAAGTTGGTACCATTAACTGACCTCAGTTTACGTTACGTTTACGAGGTAGCTCAGTGACTAAATATTGATTGAGTAATCATGTCAATATCTATTAAAACCCATGCTTCATTCCTAAGGGCAGGTAAGTTCCTAAATACAAGATTCGATTTCTGTGATAAAAATAACCGAAAAGGAAGACAAATGAAAAAAACCAGAGATTAGACATAAGTATAACATTTTTATTAGCTTCAATTACATTTCTGTTTAAAAAAATAAAATGTGCTTACTGGTAGTATCCACCTTTCTATGAAAAAAATACAACTGTTTTTTTCCCAATATTTTTAATGAGTTCTAAGCTTAACCTGTCATATATATGATAAAGTATCTTACACACAAATTAACTACTTCATATTTTCGTTTTTCGTAAATCTTCAATAATATAATAATAATTAAGATCATAAGTTTGTACATCTTTTCAAGTAA
>JAQIXW010004618.1:0-11337 GCA_034700685.1 Willowsia buskii
CAAATTTGGCGTCAATCGGTCACTTCGTTTTTGAGTTATCGTGCGGACCTCCAGACACACACACACACACACACACATTAACGTGATCGCATTAACTGTTTTTCAAACGATTTCATCGTTACCAACAGTTAATAAACCTTGTCGTACATGGACAATAGACGCATGTTATATAATATGCTTTCAATATGAAATTCGTCGATCGGTGATAACAAATTATGTCTCATCCTTTGTTATTGTTTGAATATGAGCTTCAAGCCAATGGTTTTTGCTTTTAATATGTTTTCCTTTATTTCACCTCGGAGTAGTATAAATTAATGCAAGTGATAAATATAGAATATTATATAGAGTGACTCCGACAGTTACCATGAAATACTTTCTGACATATCAAAATTTCAAATATCACCATAAAGTAAAGTCTACTCAAATTAAATTGACAGTAGTGCTGCAACATTATCTAATAGTAACTAGTATGGACTTCTTATACTAAATTTCAATAGGTCTTGACAACAAAGAAAAACTTGCAGTTCGAATCTATTCAAAGTACATTTCTACCTCTTCCCATCTCCCATTTCTCAATTTTTTATCGCAGTAGCTAGCTGGCTTTCACTTTTTACTTCTTCCAGTGAAAATTTTGGAAGAGTAAATTATAATACTTTAGATGTAAACTTTATTTCTCATCCATTCTGATGTAGAAACTTTCAAACGGTACAAATATCAGACAATCTGACAGAATGCATGTACATACCACAAATATCTGACAGAATCATTTGACGTCGTTCAAGCAATATGGGTTTCGTTGCATTGCAGTCTTATTACATTTCGAAACAGTAATGATACTAATAATTTATTCAGCTGAAATAAAGTTTGTACTTGAAGCTGTCATATTGTTAGCTCTCGTGTGCTTGATTTGCTTTACAAACTACATTTTGAATCCTCCTTTTCCATGTTAACATAATATCTTCCATCTTACTTCTACTTTGTCAATAAACCCAATACCAATTTAAAAATAGCTTTATACATGTAATGCTGTTTGTTTGTTTCTTTTCAACACCAGTGCCTCGTCCTGGAATATGTATGTATTACGAATGTGAGAGGATAGTCGTCAAACAGTTCTGTGGTATTGCTGTTTTCTCTTAAAATCTCAAGCAAGTTGAGAGTCTTTAAGGTAGTTAAAGAAAAAAATAAAATATAACAGAAAAATGAAGTGGATCATTTTAATTAAATCAGTCAGAATAAAACTTATGTTTCATTTACAAATTGGCCTTCTTCAAGCCACATTTTTTGGTCTTGCCCCATTTAAAAGAATCAGCGCTATTAATAGAATTAGTGGCATTAGTGAAAGTAAATTAGTTTCTTTATTCCTCCGAGTCTTGGAATACTTCCATCTACTTTATCGTTTTCTCCAGGTTACCTGCCTTGTAACATGTTTTCATAAAAATTGTTTACTTCTCACTGGCGATCGTATAATTAGTTTGATACTTTGGTGTGCTGCTGTTTCTGGTGGGACTTTGCTACTGTCATATATTCGAAGAAATTATCTCTGTTTTGTGCAAGCAGCCAATATTCTTTTTACTATACCAAATATTCATCAGTCAAAGTATTTGCAAATTTTGTTCTTAAATATTCCTTTCTTATCATTTTGTCTGTTTATTATATATCCAGTTTTAGTGATACTTGCTGATATTGAACCAATCTCGTTTACAATTACTGCCATTGTAACAAAATCCTCAAATTTTTGGTTTGTTGCAAAATTTATATCAATGTGCATTGAAATTTGGATGGTGGCTATGACAAATACTATGTGCTGCCTATTCGTTTATATGGGAATGTTTGGGAGTAATATTGTTTTGCATTTTATCACTAACTGTTTAAGAGCCAAAATATTACTGCTTAATGGATCATATTCATTTTTTCAAATCAAAAGCTGTCTTAAAGACTACCGCCGAATTCAAATTTATGCTGCGGTTGTGAACGACTGCTTTCAGAGAGAATTGGCTGCTCCGTTCAAAGCTATCATTATGTCAAGCACAATTGCTCTTTCTGTTGTGATTCTTGATACAGAGATTCGTAAGAGTATGTCGACCATTGGATTAATTGCTGGGATATACATAGCATTTGCGTTTTGCATGCTTATGATAAGTGGCTACTACTTCCCTGGAAGAATTAACACTATCAGCAAACGGATTGTTTTATCCTACAAACTTGGCTTGGGCACACGGGAATATTTCAGTTGGAATAAAGAAATTCGAAAAGAACTACGAGTGATGATTAGAGCGTGTAGAGATATTCGGGTGAATATTGGCTCAAGTAATTTTTATGAGAGGGGAACTGCGTTGAACTTGCTGGGATTTTTGATAGTGAAAACGACAAAGATTGTATTACTTTGAATTTTATAATATAAAAGAAGTTTTAGGGAACGGCTGAATCGAAAAATCTTTAAAGTTTGAATGCACATAAAAATGTACGTTTAGTCGTATATTATATGTGTAAAGAAAGTTTCGCAATTAAAAGTGTAACATTTCCTTTGTTATTGGTGTGTACATTTGTGATAATGCGGCAGTGGTCTGGAATAAATAAATAATACAAATAGTATCGGATTTGGTGCTTCACAAGTAAATTAAGCTGTCATGTTTCATTATATTTTTTAATGAGTAATATTCGGTGGCCAACGAAGAGTGAAAATTTAGGGACAACGAGTGAAAGTTATGGCATGTATGTATCTGTATGTATATATCTGTATGTGCGTATTCTGTTTTATGTAATTCGATTGATAAATTAAAATAAAATAAGTTATGACAAAAATACTTTTCGTTCATTTCATCTTATTTTTTACCTCCAGCATAAATTCGTCATCCGCAGTTTTTCTCAACTAGACGACAACATTTGTGAAAACGTGTGTAGGAGATAAAAGGAAGCTTTTTACTCTGCGCAGTTTCCGCGTGAGCTTCAAATATTTCCGTGTATGAGCAAATCTGTTTTGCTCGAGCTCGTTTCAAGCAACAACTGGAAAACAGTTCCAGTTTTCCTAAACGGAAATATGTGGAACTATGTAGAAAACGTAATATATTTACTACACCGAAATATTTATGAAGAAATAATCTCTCACATCATATGATTGAAATATTGTTTCTCAATAAATATGTATAAATTGTTATTACAAAAATATCCAAATATACATTTGGCTGAATTTCAAAAAAAAACATTATAACTTATGTAAATGTTGAAATATATTTTTTTCTGTGAAATGACTATTTCTTATGTGTCTTCCAATCCACTCATATGAATTGACAATTCTTAAACTTCTCAAATTTGACAGCTCTGGATCCACAATGTTGGATGCTGATCCTCTTCGTCACTGTACAGGTATTTACGGAATGGCAATTTTGTTCCAGTTTACTTGAGCATTTTCTTCAGACTTTCTCTATACTCCTCGAAATAAGTTCGTATCAATGGTTAGTGACCTCAGGGAAGAGAGAAGGAATGGATTACTGTGCGAAAATGAATTATATTCAGGCCCTTCATCAGGATTTGGAGTCGGAAATTGGCTTTGATTGGAGAGAAAATGTTTCCGGATAAAGTTGGAATATCATTTGAAAGTAGATCTTGGAAGGTACTGGGGAGCAGTAAAAGTTCAGATTTTAAGAATGGACAGTCAGCACATGTCTCTTGTGTGAAGAGGAGGAAACGGTCGGTCACATCTTTCCATGTTTTGGAGACACGCCGGCACTTGAGGATATCACTTTTAGGGAGCCAAGTGGCAATAAGAGAGACAACCTTAATTAATGATTATTATAAATTTTTATTCCTTTAATGTGTCACGGAGGTACTTTAAACTTAAAAACAGAAATAAGCAAGCTTTAAACAAAATAAGTTGTGAAAAGTTACCAGTTCAAACTTTTAAACCTTTCTTCGATCCCATCACAATTTGCTGGAGGACTGAAGATGATTCGGATACATTCCTAATGTCTAATGAGGAGTTTCCAAGGTGCTCTAATATCATGTGCGAAATCTGTAATAAAGTGTTCATGTGCTAAATATTCATTTTCAACTTATTCCGAATAAAATGATACAAAATTAGAAATAAGCTTCCACTAAGCAATTGTATAGGTACCTCCTCAGGAAATATTTCGAATAGTGAATGCTTCCCATTTTCTATGTCTCTGTGATTGCTTACAAGTTGGAGATTAGTGGAGCTTTCATTGGGTTGTCTTAGTCTGTTAAAATGACTCATTATAGAAAAAACGTGGCGCAGTATAATTATTTTAAATGAAGAGTGTTCACGAGTTATAAAACTGAAATAATTTTTTAAAAAATTAGTACCCAATTTGTGCTGTAATGTTAAGCCATGTTGAAGACTTGTTGCTGGAGCGCTGAACTCAGGGCAGACCAAGTTGGCCGCAAATGGGATTTTAAGTATTCTCTGTCGAGAGAAGAATTACCCCAGTTTTCTCTATGGCCAGTCCGCCAATGTATCGGAATGTGATAAAAAAATTCCTATGCACTTAATGTCGTACACACGTCGTCTCCATCTGGAATATAGAGTCGTTGTTTGTAACGTTCCGAGAACAAAGATCAGCATCCTGTATGTGATGGGTGTATGTAAACAACTCTTTAATCGAGATGGAGACGACGTGTGTACGACATTAAGTGCATAGGAATTTTTTTTATCACATTCCGATACATTGGCGGACTGGCCATAGAGAAAACTGGGGTAATTCTTCTCTCGACAAAGAATACTTAAAATCCCATTTGCGGCCAACTTGGTCCGCCCTGCATTCATCTACGTATTTTCACCATGTTTAACATGGCTAGTCTGTATCCTGAACAGTTCTATCTTCCTCAATCTGCTTTGTTTTTTCCATGTTTTAGACATGCATACTACGCATTTGGTAATTAAGTATTACTTTTATGTTTTAAAATATCATTGCATATTATATAATAATATCAAATATCATTGATTGTATTTAAAAATCGTGCATGCAAGTGTATCTGCTGGTCTTTCATCTTTTTATAAATCTGAAATATGAATGGATTTTTGGACAAATTCACAAAAATATTGAATATCATCAGTTCATTTAGCAATAGAAATTCCGGAGGGATTTGATCAGAGACTCTCGAATTGGCTAGGAATTATTGGAATAACCAAAAAATGTATACTAATGTAGGACTCCTAAGACAGTAGGAGTCAAGTTAAAGGGAAAATGGTTCCTTAAATGTTGGTTAAATAGGATAAATAAATAAATAAATTGTTATTTAGAAAACAGACAACGACAATACCTTAAACTTGTCTTTCTATTCTAGCTTAGTTGTGTATTAATTCAAAATCGTTCAAGCACATGGAGCCCTCCCCTCAACGTCTTCCTTGTTGGAGGTGGAGCAAAATTTTTTTAAATTGTAATCTTCTGTAATAACTTTGCGTTTGAAAAGTAGTATTTGAAATTGATAACTCTCAACGTTTAAAATAACGAATAAATGCATGTACCACCATCGTATTCATGTTTATAGGTAAAATATAAACGTAATATTTAAGATAGATAGTCTTTAAAATTAAATCATCGTATTGATCTTGTATTGGTTCTCATCATATTGAAATTACATAATATTCAGTTTACAACTCATGGGAAGGTATGCTAAAAACTAACACCACTGATCAAAGTAAAGTAACGGGCTAATCGACAACAGCAAACAGAAGGCAAAACAGAGAGGTGCAATATGGGTAAGATGTTATTGATGAGCATTTGGCATTGAGCTAGATGAGAACGAGAACTAACCCTTTCTTTTCTTTCGTTTCTCGAATATTCACATGTTTTCTAGTGTGCACATTCGCAGTACAACCAGAGTGACTGTAGTGGCAGCAGCATTGCAAATCTCATATGGTGCATGGTGGAAGAATGGTATTTACTATTATGGGATATGAATGAGATGAGCGGATGAGCCAAAGTTTGTATACACACTCGCGTAATAAAACAGTTTCAAAAAATAAAGTGTATGCAAAGTTTCAACTAATAAATTCAGTCTTCAACATTTCAATAACTACTGCATTCATCACTACCAGTTCACCAGTTCAGTCAAAATTCAATCAGTGAAAATTCAAGTAATTTGTGTGCAAAATTGAGTGGTTCTTCGTCGTCAAAATCTATTTGAAAACAATCAGGATTTTTTTAAAGAAAAAAAAACACGAATTGACTTTTTTTGAATGTGACATTCCAGTATTCGAGAAACATCCAACCAAACTCCAGAGAAATTATTAAATTCTAATATCCAAATATCAAATAATTTGGTTACAACTACTACTACAACCAAATGACCGGCTACTTATATTTCTGAAGCCTTAAATGTTGAATTCTTAATGAAAATAAAAAATAGTTTATGCTCAATTCTTTTCGTAGTGATAATTTAACTATTGATAGATACTCAATAACTTAACCAATCTGAACTACCCGTCTATTTATTAACTCGAACGCCTTGAATGTTTGTCTGGAATTAAATTAATAGATGTGAATTGTGACCCGGATTTCTTCTACTTAACTTATAATAGCCAACTTTAAAGTTCAAAATTAGCATCGACGAGTGGCAAGAAAAGTCCATTCACCCTTGATACTTAAAGTTTTACGATCAATAAACCGTTCATCGTTACAAACTCTTACAACTTGCTAAAATGGCAAAGTGGGGCGAAGGAGATCCCAGATGGATTGTTGAAGAGAGACCAGATGCAACTAACGTTAATAACTGGCACTGGACGGAAAAGAATGCTTGTCAATGGTCGAAGGATAAATTGAAGGAATTGTTGGTTGGAATGAAGCTGGACAATGAAGTTGGTAGGAAAAATATCAGAATTTTATTTATAAGTCGAAGTAGCAATAAGCCCAAGTTAAATTGAATAAACTTATTCTAAAATGTCAGGCCACATTGTACAATAGGTAGGTATGAATGAAAAAAATAATGATGTTAATATTTTAAATGTGTTCTACAGGGACGTGTAAGATAACTGAAATATCCAAATGTGATGGGGACGCCTCAGCAAATAATAGAAAAGCTAAAATAATAGTATTCTTTGAATGGGAACTCCGATTGAAATGGAAAGCCAAAGTACCAGGGGAAGAGAAAAGTATTGAAGGAACTGTAGAAATACCCAACTTAAGTGATGAAAACACCGTCGACGATCTCGATGTGAGTAGTCATTTTTAATTAATGAGAAGAAATTGTACTACCTTGTACGAACAAATCATATATTTTTTTCTCAGATTCAATTTCTCACGGAGGCCTCATCGAAAGCAGCACAATTGATGAAGGAAGTTCTTCGGGCCGAAGGGACAAAAATTGTTAAAACAGCGCTTCAAAAATACATAGACGCTTTGAAAAAGGGTAAGTTGTATAAAATTGTTTTTGCAAATGTGGATTCTAACAAACCACATCTTTTATAATGTTGATTTTTATTCGTGTTGCTCATTTAAAAAAAATTATCTCAATTTACGGAATTGCAGAGTTCACCCAAGGAATGATACTTCCCAGTAAGGAACAAGTGTCATCGTCGATGAACAAATTATCGGACTTACGCTTAGACTCCCCAAAGGTACTTATCAGATAGCACTGTACTGTATCTGTAATGCCTAATTTTAGATTAACATCATTTACGACTCATATATGTATTTATTTGCACCAATTAGTAGTGATTAGTGATGCAAACAGGCTTCATTTTATTCTCATTCTAACAATTCTAACGTTTATGTTATGTTTTTGGTATTTGTGATAGGGTGCCGATAAGAATGGTCTATCTTCCTCAAAGCCATCTGCTGTTAAACTTGAATTATGCAGCCTCCAATCCACTACATCCATGAAGTGTGCTGCATTGGAAGCATATAATGCACTTACCAGACCGGAGGTAATAATATCTAGTTCATAATAATCCAAAGTAATAAAATAACATATTATGTAATAGTTTCCAGTGTTTTTATTTTATATGCAATGAAAAATGTTTTCGATCTTTGAAGATGTTTGCTGCATTTACGAACGGTTCTGGCAGAATCGAAGCAAAGGTTGGTGGGACCTTTGAGATGTTTGGAGGAAACGTTCACGGGAAAATACTTGAAATGGTATGTCACATTTAATTATTTTTAAAAGTCTTGATGTAATAAAAGTGTGTAATTTTCAAAAAGAATTTGTATTTTTGGTTTTCAGAAAGAACCAAGTTTACTAGTACAAGAATGGCGCTTGAAGGAGTGGCCAGATGGACACTTTTCCAGAGTCGAATTTTCCATAGTAGAAAAAGAAGATTCAACAGACATAACCGTGAATCAGACCGGAGTACCAAAATCGTAAGATCTTAGAAAGTGCATTCATTTCATTCCGTTGAAAATTCTGTGATATTTGTCTTCATCGCATGCCAATTTGGGTTATTTATAGGGCACTGGAGAAGACGAAGGAAGGATGGGAAAGATATTATTGGGATGCAATGAAGCGAACTTTCGGCTTTGCTTCGTTTATTCTATGAAGGAAGTACATAGTATACAATTGTCGGAACTTTAATTTTGAAGGGTTTAAGTTAGTTTGTGTCTTCTGATTCTGAATAAGTCTCTTTAGTCAGTTCTGTTTTGCCCCGAATTGTACCTTCCCACTAACCTACCTGTAGATGCTTTAGTTGGGTAATTATGTTAATTTGAGTAAACCTTCTTCATGACGTATTTCAGATATGTATACTTTGTACAAAAACATTTCTAGTAGTAGGAAAGCATGATATTCAGTTGTCTTTTGTCTTACGTGTGATGTGCGGGTATATGTACTGTACTACATACTACAATTATTACTACAAAGTATTGTTTGGTACTCTTCTTACGATGTGTAAAATTGTATCTTACATTTTGCATTTTTAACAAGGCATTTGCAATTCGCATAATCATAATTCTCTTGAACCGAGAAAGTAAATTGGGAGTAATAAGTATCATTATATAATGTTTGCTAAATTATTCAATGAAAAGTCCAGTGAAAATATATGATCAAATGAACACCATATTATGAAAATAAATAAAGGTCTTTAACGGCCTTTCACTACGAAAAGAATATAAATGTATTTTCACATAATTATTACAGCAAATAATCATTCTTGATTTTATGCATTCAATTAGCTTATTTCATGGTTGTGAAGCCAATACATTGAAAAAATGGTATATTTCTTCTTTATCATACATTGCCACCTGTGTCCTACAGACTTTGCACATTACCGGGTGAAATACATCAGATCCAGAGTCGTTAACAAAGCCTACATTTTCATTAACCCTGTTTTTCCTATGCTTCTTGGCATTCTTTTTTTCGGGAACTTGAAGGGTTTCATTTTTGTTAACTAGGCAGTTACTTACAAACATAGCTCTATACTGTCCAACGTACAACTCATGCCTTTGACAATCATGACAAACAGTTGTGAAGCACGCAGGGCAGTTCAAAATTGCGTCTGTACTAGGAAGAGGCGTGGAGGAAGATGAAGTGCTTGTCTCAGCTTGTGATGTAGAGGAACCTGGTGTCGCGGAAGACCCTGATGAAGTTTGTGGTGAAGGAGGAACTGTCTTGCTTTCCCCGTATGCCTTTCTTCTTCTTTTGTCGATCCATGCTTGATCTTTGGCGTCGGATGATGGGTCGTAAAAGAGTTCGTCATCTGTCATGAATCGCCTTCTTTCACTTGAATTTTTACGCTCATCATCGTCTTCGTCTGAATCAAAGTATAGCTCATCATAAAGTTTCTTCGCTGCGGTCGACGAGGTAGATTCCACTTCAGTACTACAGTTTGGATCCGTGCTTGAAAGTGCCGTCTCAGAAGATGCAAACTTTACTGTTTTTACTTTCACTCCAGCTTCACGCTCCGATGATGTTGACCTCTGCCTTTTAAGATTACTTTTCTTTGCTACGGCACGTTCTGATGAAGAGGATGTACCTGGTGTTGGAACAGGAGATGCTCTGGGAGACTTATTAAGGGATGTGCTGGATGACGATCTACTTAAAGACTTTTGGTGCTCTAAACCCCCTTTCATCTCTATTTCTAATGCCCTTCGATCCAACTCAGCTTCCATTTCTGCTTCAAAGTCCTGTATATTTCGCTGGTTTTTCGATGGTGGATCTTGCAGATTCAACATTCTCAGTAGCCCCTTATTCTCGCGTCGTTCCTCCTCGTCGCTGAGAAATCGAAATTAAGTCATAAGTTATTTCTTAACAACAAAATTTAAAATCGTTAGTTTACCTACGTATGACAAAATGCCTAATAGTTCAATAGCTGATAGTCAACCTAGTTGAACTCACCTATCTAATTCACAAATCATCCCCCCATCATCTTCAGACTCCGAGCTTGATCCGAAGTCTAGATAATCCATTATTTATTATAGGGTGTTAGACCTTAGACAGCTGCACTCTACTTGTTGCTTGTTAAATTTAACTTTAAAGTTTAATAATTTGATGAAATCATTCAGCAAGAGACCGTCCTTATTTTGATGCGGCTTCAATTTTCGAACATGTCAACTCCGATGGTCTCTTCGAAATTATTCCAATGCAATAGTCGGATTTCCAAGTTTCCAAACCCGTAAAAAAGCTGCAAAGTTGTACGTAAAACAGAGTTTAGTGTTTAGGTTTTGCTTTACGGCTCACTCAGCTGCTGGCTGCAGGTTTTTAATTCCATGCACAGGCTCACAGACGGAATTGTCTTTGTTGTTTTCCGGAGAATCTCTCATCAAAGACGTAAAAGCAGAGACGCGAAAAGCAGCCCACGCCACAGAGACTCACCGTTGTGATATTTGATGCAATTTAACTTTAAACTGTACTTGTTATATGTGATTTACTTGATTTTTAACGAGTCTGTTGAGTCTGTTAAAATATTAAGTTCAGTAAGGTGTTGTAAGGGCTTTTTAAAACTGCATCTAAAATCTGACCACTGCAAAATCGAGTGCCGAATGATCAATGCAACATTTCAGTTTTTTGCTAAACCGCCCAGCTACTCATCGTCAATTCGTGATTTAAAAGTACTAGCGCTATTTTGCAAATGAGATAATTGATAATATCAATCATTATTTAAGTATAAGTGTTTTTTATTAAACAATCATAACTTTTTTGCATGATAAAATGCTAATAAAATAATTAATTGTAATATTTACGGATCACAAGCCACAAATGAAATACACTGTTTAAATATTTGATATCTAACAAATGTATCAGCGCCTTTTTTCAATCATACATTCCAGCAGCTCTGTGAATATACATACCATGGTTTGAAGATATGCGTACATACATCAAGAATTATTTATGCGAGAATTCAATGTTACCTTCCGAAATTTCCCTTTTGGCTACACAGGAAATAAGAAG
>JAQIXW010004619.1:0-11337 GCA_034700685.1 Willowsia buskii
TGAACATAATTTAAAGCGCATATTGTAATAATGTATGAATGTTAATCTAAATGTATTCAATCGAAATTTTTTATACTCTGTGATATCAGCAACAACAATACAGCAAAAATGGTCCTTAGACGAGAACAAAATAGAGACACTCTGCCTCCAAAATATATTATCATCTTGTAATAACCAGAATTTTGTTCCTTAGAAAATCTGGAAATGAATACATTAGATTTAGTATGTATCCCTTCTCTATGATGTATGATGATAGAGCAGCAAAATACTTGTGTAATGATGATATATTGATATATTATTGTGAAGAAATAAAAGTACAAGTAGTGGCAATTTTATGCCTCGAACATAACATGACGTTCTTGGCATGTTTCAATTTTTATACAGTTCATCCCAAAGACAATAAAACGATGCGCACTTTCATGAATGGCTAGTAAATGACAAGAGCCTTGAGCACCATACATAATTTCTGCGTCCACAAATATTTTTCTTTTTTTATTCTGCAATATATGTAACATTTATAATCTGCCATTTATAACTTAAATTTATTTATCACACTATATACTGATTATTTTTTAATTTTAGAATATAATATGATTATCTGTTACTCTTAATGTTCTTACAATTATACATATATTAATGTATATATATTTATATATATGTTGATTTTTATATTATATTTTTTACTAAAATGTACTCAACGTCAAAAAAATTGGATCAAGTTTTTTTTAAGGGTTAGTCGTCGTTAGCGTTTTTTATATCCTTTTTCTTGTTGGGAGCATGTGATAAATATAATTATTTAGTAATGACATTTCAGGCAATTTTAATTGCAGTACAAGTGTTTGTTGATGCATCAGCGGTAGTAGTAGATTTTTATAGAAAAGTTTTCCGCAGTCAACTTTCCCTTCCTTTATTTACAATTTATATATATATAATATAATCTTCGCTAGCTGAATATTTGAAAATATGTACTCTAAACTTTTATATACTTAGCACTAGTTACTTTTACACGTATGAACCACACATCGTACACAGAATAATAAAATTGTAATCTCTTCGCTTGATTTCAAATCAATTCGAAAAAGAATTTCAAGTGAAGACTTGGATACCAGTTCAGCTTGATCTCATATCTCAACAATATATATTCTAACAAGTATAACATTTAGTAGCAGTAGTAAAGTTTTTGATTGCGAGTGTTTCGTAGAAAATTTTAGTTAGGAAAAAAATTAATTAACACAATCAATCATTTTCATCAAGAACGAGAGCATTCCTCTCTGCGTAATTATAGGAAATTCTCATGCATTCAAACTTTCACACACAGTACCCGCGATAGTATCATTTTCTAGTAGTTTCACTGTTTTATAAAATCAAAAGTCAATCTGCACGGACGGAGTGAAATTCGACGAAATATATAATTTATTTTCCTGTGTGTATGTAAAGTGCTTTTTTGTGTGTACCGTCTTCGGACTTTCGAACAGAAGGAAACAAAGTCAATAAAATATCTTCGAAAACTAATTCATAAAAGTAATAATAACAATTATTATTATTATTATCATACAATTCCTAACTTTAAAAATCTGAAGTACTTTTTTTTGATTGCATAGCTTATAGATTGTTCATCTACTTCTTCTCACCAGTTTCCATCTTTTGATTACGATAAACATAATAACAGCTAGGTAACCAGGAACATAGTTGCTGCAAAAGTCAGTGGACGACTATTTCAATCAGAACCACTACCAGGAATGGTTTGTAATTCATGCAGTGAAAAAAAAATTATATTGTAGATACTTGAAATACAAACAAAACGTAAAATCTGGCACTTGCTCAAATGCATATTTTTTAAAGTGGATAATTTCACTGGACTACTTTATTCGCTAAAAGATTTCTTTTTCTTGCTCATGAATTTGCTCCTAGTCAACATTTGATTATATCCAGAGAATCACTCGCGGAAGATAAGTTACCTGCCTTATTTTTTAGCGTATCTTTCCATTGTTTATGGAGGACATTGCTATAATACATGAACTGCATTGTGACTTATCGAGCTGGTTGTATTGTTCTTACAAAATCCGCACAAATTAATTTCAATGTGTTTTCTAAATTTAAAAAATGTCAAAAATTGCACAGAATGTGTGACGAAAGATGGCACACGCTCCTCATTCCTATTTCAGGTAAGACTGAACTAATAATGTGTAAAATTTAATCTGATCAAGTTGGTTCTCTACCTGATTGATGCAACAATGATGGTTACATGTGTGTACTTTCACTTCTAATCTTTTCAGTTGTGACAATTGTAACAAACATGACTGGAGATAGTACAAATCTATATTCTTTACCTTCCGAAACATAAGTCACAGTGTTTTTTGCATGGTGTGCTTTTCTTTGCACGAGTTGAATTTGTTGTTTACTTTTTTATCACTGTGACCAATAACAATTAATTATATAATACTAAATAAATCAAGGCCGTAAGTGTCATCGTGATTCAGTTTTTGTTTTTACATAGAGAACTGGTTTCGTTCTTAAGTAATTGTGCTCACATCATAGTAATATTATACCACCCATAAGACAAGGGATTCAAAATTACCTACAGACATGGTTTTCTTTAGCAAATCTTCCAGTAACAATAAAAAAGAACCAATTAAATGAAAATTGGTAATACCACAATTATTTATACAGTTCTGCCATATATGTAAACGTAACAAGCAGTAGCAGTATTTAATTTCAGCTAACCAACCTAGAAAATACTTACCATTAGTAATACAGTACGGAACTTTAAAATCTAACGCAAGTATTCACTCATGGAAATTTTTAAAGGAAAAAAAATGAAAAGGAAAACAAACAAAAAACTTGGATTGGAGAGCAAGAACAAAAGTATCGAAAAATAAACAATTAGTAATTAAGTCATAGGAAAAAAATTTACAAATTATGGTTAACTGGTATTCTTAAACACTGCGTTTGTCAGCACCACAGACAGCACGAGCAAGGAACAACGAAAGGATGCCCTTGATGTAGTAGTTCATTTGAGGCTAGGGTTTCAATGTCTACAAAGTAACCTTGTAGTAATTAAATGACATTGTGCCACTTTCTTACGGGAAATCAGTTACTTTTAAGTTGATTACATAGAGGAGAGCACGTAAGCGATTGTAATAATCGTTAATAGCAATTAGGTTTTAATTGTAATTAAGACGAATACACTGTATTAAAACTTTAGGCTCTTTTTTCATTCCGATTTCTGAATTCATATGTAGGTAATTTAGTAATTGCAGTTATATGTAAAGATTAATAATAAAGGTAATGTTATAATTACGTATTTCTCTGAATACGTGTTTACATGTCAGGATTTCTGTACAGGAAGCATTTCTACAGGTTGATTTCTATAATTTACAATCGCCCATGAACTTAACAACAGTAATCCAACAGAGTGTACACGGTTGTTATAGAGGAGTGGATGGGTGGGCGATGGGTTTGAGGGATAATTATTACGAAATTAAAATATGTCCGGACACTTGGACCAATCCTTTTTATCTTTACATTTCCAGTACTCGCCCTTAAATGCATGCACCACGTGGCCTGTGGCTGAGTCCTTTTCTTTGACAAACCACATGGGCTCATATGGTGGAAATGGTCGGCCTATAAAGAAAGGAAAATATTAAATGATTAAAAGATAATAATTAATAATTAACTATTTTATAAAAATTAGCTCAATGTAAAATTGGTGAAATGTGTGGACATACCATCAGTGTTTGCTTGTTCCGCCTCTACTTCTCGTCTGCGACGGTTTGCACGCTGCTTCTCCTCCAACCGAACCTTTTCGACATTCGCGTCATCCCATTTCGCTTCTTCCATCAAACGCTGATCTGGTCTAAGACGGGTGTCTGTTGGCGCCACTCCTGGTTCAGGTTCATTTAATTGGCACGCGAATTCGGTGAAGAAATAGTATTTCTCAGCGTCGTCCCTGTTTCCATCAATTATAATAAAATGTTTAAGCAACATGAAAATTTAAACACTCAAGTGTACTTATCATTTAAAACAATTGACTTACGGAAGCTGTCGTCTACACCACATAGTTTTAGAAGGCCCCAGTTCAAATGTTGGCTTGCCACTTTTGTCCGTATCCTTTACTCTAAGCACCTCACATCCTTCAATTTTCGTATCCCATGCTCCATTTAGTACAAATTTCACATTGTCATCTTTATCCATCACGCATCCCGTCACCTAAAAATAAATATTTCATTTTACAGCTAAGAACACGTGGGACAAGAAAACAAATCAACTGAGATAAATTAACTTGCTTGGCTAACCTTGCGTTGAACGTCTCGATTAAAATAGGAATATGGTATATATTTCAAATGACACTTGTCCCCATTCGTATGATTAGTAATCTCCATTTCGCCATGATTATCCACCCAGAGTTTACCAACAATAATATTGTGAATTGTGGTCGTCACTTTACGCCATGTGTAGTGGTTCCCTGTATAAAAAAGAAGAATGTCTAATTAACAACACTCTTAAGCTAACCTTAAAAATTAGACATCTAATAGTTTACGTTTCCACTTACCAGAAGCATTAAAACGCAAATGAGCTATCCCCATCGGGATAATTTGTAAATACTTCCCCCTAAACTTGGATGACATTGTGAATTCTTGCCAACAGTCCCATCCCCGTCCTTCGCAAAATTGAGCAGCCATTGGAGGGTGATGGCTAACTTGTTCATTAATACAGCGCCATCCCAAATCATCGCTTCGATCACATTCGTAAGTTTCTCCCAGTAATGGATTAAATGGTTTCCCCGTGCGTACCTAAGTATACAAACACATGATTTAATTACATTACGAATAACACAACAATTAAGGAATCAAGTGCACAATTAACTAATATGACCACTTACCGACGTTGTAGCATAAGAAGATACTGTGAAGGCAGCAACGTAACTCAATTGCTCACACGAGTCCGTACATTGCGCAGCCCGATCTAAAATGTCGCTATATTCAAAATCTTCAGTCAATCTTTGAAGCATAGAAAGTGGCTCCGAAAAGTTTACAGGCATTGGAATTTTTGTCAAGTCCTTCCCAATACAATTCTTCATTATACTCCACAGATTAAGAGGATAGTTAGGCTTCTGTTCAGGCAATCGTTTGCGGCGTACTCGCCGGTCCTTGTTGTAAACTTGTAATGACCTTCCATTATCCCCTGCTGGCTTTGAACTCTCCTCTTTGGCGTTGGACTTTGACTGTGGACCACGTCAAAACATAAAAAATTAATTATTATCAATCCGAAATTAGCCGAATAATATATTTAATTAAGTTTTTATTCACGAACCTTAGATCGAATGCATCTCACAGTCTGACTAGCACCCTGATTGTTTTCTTCAGCGTCACTATTGGAGTCGGATTGTCGACCTCCCTCTGATTTCTGAGACATTTTTAAAGACAAAATAATAATTACTAATTACTTGATCATGTCACACTTTACGAACTTAAATAAAAAAAACATTTGAGACAATCCATTACAAACCAAAAAATACCTGAGAGTCAACACTAATCCCACTAGAGGTTCGACGGTGTGATGAAATGGGCACATCCACGGTAAATTCAGTCCCTTGATCTGACGTCTCCACAGCATCGTAGTACACAGTTTCATCGTCTTCATCAGATTGAACAGACCCTTGGATTGAAACATTCATCCTTCCCTTATTTTTAGCCTTTGAAACGCCTTTTTAATGAGAAGTGTTAAGCAGCAGAGATAGTCCGAGTAGCAGTCAATAGGTAGTCGCAGGTGACATTTAATTTTCAGCGTGTGGTTTGGTTTGGATTTACAAGTTAATACAATCGAATTCGAGCGATTTTTTGGCGAGTGATGAGGATCAACAGGGCAGCAGCACAGGTTACACGGAAAAATATGTAAAAAGCCAAATACACAATAAGGGCTCACACATTCAATCAAACTAAATAATATTTGCTTCAAATCACCAAATACATTGCTCTCACAGCAAAACTAAATTTCAAAAAGGTTATTCGTGAGTGCACACATTAATCAAAATACAATGCGTCGCCACTATCACAGCCACAATTATAACTAGTATAGGTGCGGTGATGTGTGTGTGTATCAAATAGTCTCAAAAACTTTAATAGCTGATAAAAGATAAGGATACCAGTACTAGCCACTAGTTACTTGTACAACATATCACCAAGTCATTTCACTTAATCGTCATAAGAGTTCCATAATACATTTTATATAGGAGCTCTACTACTAGTCACAGTTATCACAGCAGTTGGACAAAAACAGCTTAAAATTCTGAGAAGTGAAAAGAATGTGTCACCAGCAATGAATTTTTTCCATGGGATAATAAGTAGTTTTAGTAGAGAACACGCTATTATGATGATAAAGATGGTACACACTCACAAGGAGACAAAGAAAATATGAAAGTTTGTAGCTTATCTTTTAAGAGCAAAGACCGGACTGGATTAGTAGATAGACCGATTGATAATTTCATTACATTACTACTGTACACACTCACACAGCAAACCATGCCTTGCTTGCAACTAAAATTATAAATGTAAATGTTCTTCATATGAAATCAGTTCTTAACTTGTTAATTGCATCGTTATCGTTGATAATAGAGTATTCATATATATGCGATGATGATATACAGGTAGGATGAAAGATGTGTTTTCCGTCCACTATCCAATCCACCTGTTCTCTTCAGATAAGAACACGTGCAATCATCTTGGTCGTCATATGATAAACTATGTTCACTGCCACTTCCCTTTAAAGCTGTCACTTATCTACTTTGTTTCATTCAAATGGAAACATTGTTTTTTTCATGTTGTCCAGCAACAGGCGAAGTTCATGAAAAGAACTGATTTATCAAGTGGACAAGCTTTAAAAAATGTGTGAGAGTCAGCAAGAAAATTGCTTGACTTTACTCTTGACTAGAATAAACTGTATGGCTGATTGTATTCGATTACTTTCTCATTGACAGTCTCAACAAAGCAGGCAAGCTCAATATTTGACATTTAGCAATAACTCTTCTTATTTACCTTTAATTCTACATTTACAAGACCGAACAAACAAGCCTATTAGCACCTCAATACACCTGTATCCCACTGATATGTCGAGTTAAGCGATAAAAGTCGTGTGTTGAACGATAAAAAAATAAATTGATAAGGATAATACCTCAAACTTGAAACCATAGTTGAACCATCCCCATCACAACACATTTATAAACTCTATCTGAGATTTTTGCAACTTAAAATTGAGCCATTTAAAAACAGATCTCTACTTATTGGACGACAAAGACATGGCTTAGATTATCTTAAAGATAAACTACCAACTAAACATTGGAAGATAACCTTTTCCAACAAAACTTTCACTTTATAAGAATGACAAGCCACATACACCACAGTCTCAAGGAATGTTCTAGTTTGAAGATAATCTCTCATTTGACTCGTTTAACAGACTGCATACATATGTAACTATAAAGAATTCTTAATTCTATTTCTCATTTGATATGATTTCATTCATTTTTCATAATAATCTTGTGTCAAACCGCATTCCACTTTATTTGGCCGGATTTCATGATTGCATTACAATTGCAACTTGCCTACAAAATATTCCTATAAACGAGACCTTTGCTACAGTTTTATTCTCTCTCCCGACCGAGATTCATAATAATTATATCTTCAGTTCCTCCTCCTCCTCCTCCTCTAAACATCGTCTGCATCGTCGTCAATGATTACACAGCCTCGTCAGCATAATTTTCTACATATTATCTTATCTACCCCGACTTCCAAGGCGAGTGTCCTCCTTCCTCAATATATTCAGCGACATCACACACTCTAGCACACCAAAACGAATCTTACGACTCATTAATATTTCAACACAGGCAAATCCCGTCTCCTCCAGAGTACTAAGCTATAATTGTGAATGCGAGCGAACCAGAGTACAAATAACACTCAACGGAAGAACGCGTCACCCAGGCACACAATAAAACAAGGTCGCCTTCTCACACTACCATCCTCACACTTTTCAGTTGTCTTCTGACAGACTGTCGAAAAAATGTTCATTCTCACATGCGACATAATATCTCCTTCTTACAATTAAGTAGTACGACATGTGTGAGCAAATGCCACCACTTGAACAAAACGAGGATGAGCAGCAGAAATGACGATGATCATGATGATGACAAAAGCCTAAAAAAAAGTCTCTTGGATAAGGTCAACTTTTTAAATGTTACTAGTTCTGTCATGTATGTATATCCTATAACAATAATAAAATAAGGACCTTTCCCTCATTCCTCACGGTCAACGTCATTCTTCTCATGCAGGAAGGAATGAAGGTCAAATTAAATCGCTCACAGATTAAAACCAAATTCTACACATGCTCGCATACATTTCACTCTACACACTTCCACACTACCAAACTATTATTATGCTTGCACTTTCCCGTACAAAATAAAATTATATCTCCTTTCTTTCCTCCAAAATAGTCTACTAGTGTAGAAAAGTCTCCGACCCCACTATTTTCAAGATGATCATAAGAAGATGCTCAGAAGAAAACTGTGTGGAGTGTATATGGAGGAAAGACAGGAAGAGAGCCAGCAGAGAAAATATGTTGTAATACGTAACAGCTGAAGATGTTTATCGACTCATGCAACAAACCTGAAAGGATGAGCACATTATGCAAATCCACAATATATTCTCCCTTTCCTCTTCCCCAAAAAAAACCGCACACACAGAGGAAATCTAGAGAATGAAAGGAGACGGTTTTATACGAAGTGAGCCAGAAGAACAATTTAATAGCGTATATATTTAAGCATGTCATGGATAATGATGTGTGTAGATAGAAGAAATGGAGGAAAGCGTGCAAAACTTTTTTTCCCTTATGTCAAGAGGAGGAAGCACAAGAGACCTCTTTCCTATTGTAAGATTAGATTAGAGTAATAACATTATCGCCAAGATCATCGTCATCATCAAGAAAATAGCTATGGTTTATAATACGCAGTAAAACACACACACAACACCAAAAAAATATTTTTTGGTAGCATTACATGAGCAGCAGCAGCAGCATCAGTAAATAGCGTTTCTATTCATCATTACGATTCCCAAAACACGATCATTACACCGACAACATAACCACATCACCAAACCAGCCACAAAAAGCACTCGTTAAAAGGAGAAAGCTGCTTTGGCTGTTACGACTATTGCTACTACTTGCTGCGCTTCTCTCTTTCCAAAAAGACGAGTGCTTTCTATCCGTTGTTTTTTTTATAGAAACACTCGCACTTCTACTCCTATCATGCGTTGCTAGCATGGCAGTGGAACTAGTGGAGTATTAAAGTAGCGGAAGCAATGACTCCTCCAAATATGCCCCTCCATACACCTCTCTCTGCTGTGCGGATGAACAGAAAAGCAGGGGGAAAATGAATGTCGGATTTTGCTGAGATGTAAAGTCAACAAGGAAACAGCTTGAGACTTCTCGACCCAACTTTCTGTTTTTTTCCTCTTTTCCAGGAATGTTTCTGCTGTTGTTATTTTGTTATCTGAGCTAGTGATCACAAAAGGGAGATAAGTGTACGGTGAGTGAGCAAGATAAAAAAAGACTAGTGGAGTGCGTAGCCACACACGGAGAAAGTTGGCTTTGTATGATGACTTATAAAAGAGTAAATATATGTATATGTGGATGAAAGCAGCAAAACAAGTGTATAGGCTTGCGAAAATTCTCGGAGCATGTAATATATCAAGTATTGATTTAAGAGAGATCCGTGCAGCAAGTTAAAGCTCATTTAGGTGAAAACAGGATTAATACTTTGTGCATGATTGAAAGTTCCTGTCTCCTCGGAAAACCTTTTTTATCGCAAAAATAGAACGCCTTTCTTCTCCGCTTTTTATATTACCACAGGGGAAAATTACTGGTGGGAATATACCATTGCATCATCATATCATACAAAGATGTTGATCAAGATTATTATGATATTATCAAATGGTCGGATAAATAGGAATTTTCAATAAACAACAACGGACGCGAAAAAAAAGGATTGAAATTCCGCCCACACATTTAATCATTAATAGAAACTCAAAAACTATGCTAACCAATGCATAATGGAGCAAACTACTTTCTTCCTTCCTTATTACATTTGTCGCGGTATACGCAGCTATACAAAAAGTATATCCAGACAATAGCAGGGAAAGCCGTAGACATAATTGCTAATACAGCTCTACGCTCATTTAGAATAGAGCCGATATCAACATGCACCCTTTTTAGTCTGTTCTTCAGCTTGGGTGACATCAACAGGATGGAAATCATCATCATCGCGTGTCCCCATAATACCCTCAAGAGAATATAAAATCTTTCTGCTTTCCCTACAATTTCAGCATTGTACAGTACTACTGTTACTGTGCATAGCAGATATCTACATTACACAACTGAATATATAGCACCTTTCTATATATTCACCTGACCAGCCTAGTTAGTATTGTATTTATCCAATCCACGACGACAAACGAGGTGAGGGTGAAAGCACCCAAGTTAGATATTATGATATGATGGATGGACGAAATATGTCGATCGCATTTATCTCCAATTTTAGACCTGCTTTCATCCAATATGCTACAGCGTACTTACAAGTGCTTAATATCATATCATGACTCAACTTATAGCTATACCTACTGCCTCATATTACATTCACATGCATACCAAATGATACGATAATATGCAGTCTAAAAAGCGATGATTTTCCTTTTCTCCATTATTTGCGCTTGCCACCAACTGTCACACTGACTAAACAAAAGGAGAGAAGTTGGATACATCTTGTGCGAGAGAAAGTGCATTACTGCCAATTTATCTCCCGATGGGAGAGCAAGAGCAAGTCAGTGCTGCTCACATTATGTAGTTGAGTGGAGGAGAGAGCACAGGTATTGTATCACTTTTGCAAGCCTACTCATAAACTTTCTTTCTTAGAAATACACTACCTGATGTAACATTTCTACTTATACACTGCCATTCATGATGATCATATGGTAGTACACGTGCCTTCTCTATAAAATAAGGAAACGTTCAAAAACTTCAAAGAAGACAAGGGGAAAATAGAGTTTACAGCTTTTTACTTATTTATCAAACTTCCGCTTTGTTTGTCTCTTCAAAGAGAAAACAACTGCCAATTTTTAGTAATTCCAAAATGAACAATCGATGGGAAAAACGATAAAAATGCGGAAATGCACGAAATTGAAGAACCTAGACACATTCCAAACTTATTGATCATTTCATCGGTATGAATGAACGAATGCGCTAAAACATCGCGTAATTTTCCAATCGAGTGCAAAATGCACACTATTATGACGTCAA
>JAQIXW010004620.1:0-11336 GCA_034700685.1 Willowsia buskii
TAGTCATATCAATGCCTTCATATATATAATTTGAAAACAGTCTCAAAGCTGTTGCACACGAGTGATGTTTTCTATATGCATGTTGTTGACTGCACAATTGTGCCTCAACCCTGGCCGTTAATCTACCAAATAACATTCTTTCAAATATTTTACAATACACAATAAGAAGCGAAATCGGTCTGTAATTTTTTGCAACTGCTCTGGGTCCCTTTCCTTTATACAGCGGTATTACTTTCGCCGATTTAAATGCTGTTGGTATCTGTGTGTTTTTCAACATAAAATTATAAAGCCCTAACAGCATAATTCCAATTGTTAGATTACACCTTTTGAGAATACCTATACTGGGATACTTTGTGTCAGGAGGTTGCTTGTTTTTCTGTGTGTTAATAGCTGACTGAATCTCCTCAAGTGAAAAATACGGATCAATGTCTTGTGCTTCCGAACTACTAAAATCATAATTATCACAATATTCAGAAATTTCATGCACTAAAAGATCACGATTTTCGTTTGGACTAGGGGGCACTACAAATTCTTTTGCCAGAGCATCATTAATTTCATTAATATTTGTAATGCCTTGTGCATTTACTAACAATGAACAAATTCTAGGCACAGACCTTTTGCGAAAACCCGTTAGCTCATCTACGGCATCCCACATGGATACAGAGTCTGTTTTTATCATGAATTTTTCATTGAAGTAAAATTTCTTTTTACGGTTCGTCTCGTAGTTCACAATATTTCGTTTTTGTCGAAAATGTGCCCAGTCAACTGCTGCACCACTCTTAGTTGCTTTTAAGTGGGCTTTATTTCTCTCTTTCATCATCTGAGACAGCTCTCTATCTAGCCATGGCGCAGGTTTGCCCTTAACAATACGACATTTTAGAGGAGCATGCTTGTCAAGTACCTTAATTACATTTTCGTTTATCATGTGCAAAAATTTATCCGCTCCATCGTACCAAATGGGATTGATTTGAGACATACCAAGTTTTATATTACCCATCTCCTCTTCAAACTTACTCCATTCTGTGTTTTTGAATGATCTGCGGTAAATAGTTTTTGGAGGAAACTTCATTCGCTTTTTTCTGACTACTACAAAACATAGAAGATGATCGCTACCCGCAAATGGGAAACAACCCTGATCATGGACTTTGTCTCTGTTTGTTACATAGATATGATCTAATAAGTGATTGAATCTGGTTGGATTGGAAATAATCTGGTACCAACCCATGTCAAAACATTGTTTTTTATACTGATGTACCGCTACATCAAAATTTCCAGCATCGTTTATCCAGTCAATATTAAAGTCACCTAGCATAATCTTTTCGTATTCTAGACATGCTATTTTCATATTTATGTCATTGAAAATCTTACCAAATTTACTAACCGTTACTGACGGATGCTTGTACAAAATAATAATGAGTACTGGCTTCATGAAATCTTTCCACACTTTTAAAACTAGAATTTCGCTGTTACTCGGCATCAAAATCTTAATGTCAATAATTTCATAACTAAATATAACATTAATGTAAGCTAGTATCCCTCCTCCCTGATTTGTTAACCTGTCTTGTCGTATTAACGAGTAGTTATCTACTAAGAACTGACTATCCTTGTCCCTATCGACATCTAGTTTTGTTTCTGTAACACACAAAATAGCACACGTATTCTCATTTAGTAAAGCTTTAACATTGTCAAATTTGTTCCTTATGCTATTAAGGTTTACATGCCCGACTACAAAACCATTAGACCACGATTGAGGTAGTTTTATATTAATATCATAGCCTATATCCTTAGTGCTTGAATCTTCAGGTTGGGGGTGATCCACAGTTTGGTTAAGAAAAGGCAATGCAGCGTAGTGAGGATCCTTCCTTAGTATACATTCATTGCAGATCCATTTTGCCTTGTCAAACGTTTCGTCGTGTAGGATGATACATCTTCTCGTCTTCGCTGTGTGATAGAACAATTTACAATAAGTACATTGAATACTCTTCTGTCTTTTGGAAATAGTATCTCCACAAGACTTGCAGCATCTTTCTGTACTTCCATCCATAGCTTATTTAGGTCCAAATGAGCAGAAAGTATGGAACAGACTTACAATTTTCAGCGTGCAAGCCGCACGCCAGCTTTAAGGCAGGGCATAATAACTGTTATGCCAGCAGATTTGGACCCTCAGAGCATCTGACATGGGAAGTGGCTTTCCTTTACTTCAATGTAGACCCAGTCCAGTTAATTAGATGCAATGCAAATTAGGCAGAAATTTGTTGAGCAAGAGACCGTATAATGTTGATGGCAGACACTCGGAAATCACTGAATACAACTGAAAACTGCATTTATTCACAAAACTGATTACTTTAATCAATTCCTTGCAGATTCTGCATCACTTTGATATAAAATTCCAATTTTTTCGAGCACTTTTCACTTGTTTAATAAAATAATACATGGTAGCTAACACTCCAATACGTCTGCACGGTACTCAGCTTTACTTGTTCTCAATGTTGTAGCCTATATTTCAATTGCTTACACATGGTCAATCAATGTTTTATTGACAGAAGATGTACTTTAAATATTATTATTGGAAAGAAGAGATGGCACGTCAGCATAAATTAAGTTGCCTATCTGTAAAGTGTCAATAAAAGTGTCTGCCAGAGATCTTTGCCCATTACCTTAAAATTTTTCACGCCTTTCACACGTTTTCTTTATAACAAAGTTTTTCGGTTACACATTTTACCGCTCTCTGCTGGTGTGATTTTTTAGTGCTCTTGCGTTAAACATACTTAGTTGGCGTGGCTATTACATGCATGACACTGGTACTTGGCATTTTTAACTATCATCATCACATCACACACCACGAATCAGCCAATATGCAAATTTATCTCGTAATATCGCCGTGCTTTCCTGTTTACGGAGCATTATTATTTATGCATCGACATGTGGTAGTGATAGAAAGCTTCAGTAAGAATCTTATACTATTTCAACAAAGCAGAAAAGCAATTTTAGTAGTTCAACACTTCAACATTACAATGATTTTATATTGAATTATTTACCAATGTACCAATGTAGACGTCTAGACAATTCAGTTATGGCATGGCTCATTTATTGGGACTGTTTTCACATCTACCGGCTAACTCATTTATACTTTTCTTGGTTTTACTACTGTATCCTATGTTTCTGTATAATATAGAGTGCTGAAATTCACGAATGTAGATGATGTATGAATAGCGAAAGAAATGAAAGTTTGAATGTAGTTGAATTTGTGGCTTTATATGTACACATTACCCTCGTGCACGTGTACAATTTCAAATAGTTCGTTTACGTTCAAAAGCAGCAGTACTATATGAATTAATTTGCATTAACATTTAAAAACCAAAATATATTCAGCAGTCAATAGTCATACATTTACGGAAATACCCAATACTCGCTCATTCTCATAAAACTATGACTTTTGAACAGTTTGAAATAAAAATTTCAATAATTCAGGGTGCGGGCTTTATATATATTAAAATTTTCATTAATTGGACTACTTGAAGAAACCAAAGTTTCAAGGGATGAGAATCTAGAGAATTTACTTTACAGTGAAAGCATTGACAATCTACACATCTATTTCTATCTATGGACGTTTTGAATCAAGTGTCCGAGAATTGATCTGCAGAGAACAAAAATCAGACAAAAATAATTCCATATTATTGGACAGAATGAGTAATACTTAAACTTCAACTCACAGAAATGAGTGGTTGCACAATCTCGGCGAGAAGTTGTCCATCTTCTTGAAACATCTATTCAAATAAAAATAAGTTGAAGATATTTCGAGAGCGAAAGAGAGAAACAATGTATGAATGTCTGCCTATTTTGAAGAACAAGTATGCTGCAGCATACTTGTTGTTCAGTAAATGAAAAAACCATTAAAAAGCATGACTTGCCCATAGCAATATCTATAGTTTCTCTCACACCTGATTTTGATCAAAAGGAAAAATATTAAACACGGCATGCCCTCTGCCCTGAATGGGCGTTTAACAAATAGGAATCCCTTCAACTCAATCCATACTAGATTTGAAAAATTACAGCCATTAATATTTACGATTTTTTCGGGCTTCTCCCACCACACACATATAAGCAATACATGCACCCTATACTCAAAAATATCTATAGATATATGTAGTTAATAGTTAGATAGGCAATGGCCAATGGTACTGGTGGTTAAGACAGAACAAGGAGAATCATCATAATCGCCATCCTTTTGGTCGTCCTTTTTAAATAATATTGTATCTCATAATGTACTATATTGATAAATACTCGCACAACTGCAAATCATGCTGCTGATGATGTGGCGGCAGCCTCTCGGTCTCGGTATTTCACACTGGCATGCATATTGTATGCGGTAGGAAAATAAGTACATAATATAGGTACCTAATATAGGTATGTTATGTTTGGATTGTACATAGATTTTGTTTTCATTCCTTACATTTTTTTTACCAGTCAAGCGCAGTTTTCTTTCACGGAGAAAAGGGGTAGATAATATGAAAGAGATAAGGACGCAAAGTATGATTAGATGGGCTGTGTAATAAAAATGATGATGATCACAAAGAGCATAAGTCTTTCTTAAGATTCTTGTTAGGACGAAAAAATGATGAAGGAGAGTCAGTGTATAGTCAAATCCTACTGTACTGCCCAATGGCTTATGGCTTTACTGTGTTGTTTTCTGGCGATTATGATAAAAAAAAACTTGTGCACTGGTAATATCCATAATACAAGGGAAGAAAATGATGATGAGCATAACATCACAATAAAATTTTCCCTGCACACAAGAAAAAGGAGCAACGCTTTCATTTGAAAATTGTTTGCGAGACGAGTGAACTGAGAAAAATTCTTTCTTTCAAAAGATTATCACTAAGATTGTGTTATGATTCATAAGCTACGTAGTGCTTCAAACGCACAAATTGTGTGTGCCTATATATTTTAGTGCATTACTGTTTTACGGTCGGTAGACTTCTCTCTGCCGCCGCCGCACCAACTATTGAAACAGTCGTTTTTTCAGCATTTTCCTCACTTCTGACATAGCACTGATGGACATGGACGGATGGACAAGAAACAAAACGAGCTACATGGTCATTAGCAGATTTTAACTTTTTTGTGAAAAAGGTGAGAAAACTCCTTTGCCCCCTTGGACCTTTCACACCATTTAACCACTGGCAATCTAACAAACAAGCACATTCATAATGCTATAACGTAGCATGCAGAATAGTTCTGAGCAACTTTTAAATGCTGCTGATGATGATGATGATCCTCATCATCGTGATCATCATGGTGGTACTTTATAGTATTTAGAATGCCATGCCGCCCCTCATGAATCTCAAAACAGACAGACACGGATTTCAAGAAAAACCCAGAGATGGACATAATATACCGCATTTCGTCATAAGCTACAAGATAACAGCATTGTAAAAATGCCAACACACACACATCATCAGTTCACCGTGTTGGGTTGACTATGGAAGGTGTAAATGTCATGAAATTCTAACAATTAGCATGTTTCATGATAATCTTTGAACTTCTTGGAATTCAATACTCTCTTGGCATCCAGGGTCAAAATGTAAACTAAATTGCGTTTTAACAACAGCTAAAACGCTTGCTTAATAACTTACATAAAAAAAGAGATAGAAAAAGTCAGGAATAATGCTAATAACAATAAGTACTACAATTTTTACAACATTTAAATTCTCGTTTAGAGTCACGAAATAAAGTGAATATAGAGCACGACCGAGGACCGAGTAGATCAACAACAAAATACGAATGGATTTAGACAGAAAAAGCGAGTGCAAAGTGCGATGGTGTGCTTCTCGTTGGTAGTAGACATTCGCAGTAAACAAATACAAGTTTGTTGCAAGGTAATTACTATTCCTCATCATTTTTCTTAACCTTTTGGTGGTCGACTTAAAAACATGCAACAAATTCACTTATAAAATGCAAATAAGGGGAATAGAGTGAGTAGTGATTATCATTTTTCTCATCATCATAGGGCACAAAAGGATTTACAGTAAATCAGGAGAGTTTTTAGAATTTAGAATGTTGTTTTTGATGTTGTGTTTATCACACATACACACCAGCCACCAACACCACACAACGATTTTTTAGAATTTATTTTACCGCGAAAGATTGTAATTATTATTATGAAATAAAAAGAAAGCGACACATTAATTTAATCTGCGAAATACACAAAGCAACAACAATACAACTCGAGAGTAAAAAGAGGATTTTTTTCTCCCCTTCATCTTCTTCCTCAGTTGGATGCAAAAATTTTGAAGGTGTGGCGTAAGCTAAGCCATATACGATAATATGGCTTTCTGTTTGTGTAGCGACGTACGTACCATAACCTAAGTCCGTAACAAATGTCCGAATGTCTTATTATCCTTACTGATTTGCTCATAATTCAACGATAATTTAGAGCTTCGACTTAGCTCCAAGGGGTTTTGTATTGGTGGTGGTGATGGTGGTAGTGTATCGCATGAATTTTTGGTTTGGATAATATGTAGTTGTACAACTCCGGACGTGAACGTGAAGGTTAAGAAGAATCAAACAAGTACGATGTACCATAATGAGAGAGATATATGCTTGAAAATGCTCCATGTACTCATATGAAGCCACTGAGCTGCGTGTGTTGTTTTCTGCAGGATTGCAAATTCTCTTATCTGATGTCTGATGTTACTCCGTGGGCCATAATACTCCATAATGAACGACAACAATGAAGGCTCATTTATGACGCTTTTAGCTTTGCATTGTTAATGCACATTGTTTAAAATTCATAATCAACTTGTTACGTTGTTATAAATAGCCAAGTTTGAACTTGAGCATTTACATCCGACTCTGTAATCAGCACAATAATGCATTACATGCACGTTGTTATAAATACAGGTTCCGGAGCTCATTAGGGTAGCATTCTCGACATAAAACATAATGAAGTGCTTGATGTTCATTTCAAATCCTTACTTCACACTCATTCACCAGAATAAATAGAGTTTTTAGACTGCAGTCATAATGGTCTGAGAATAGAGAAAGAGAGAGTGGCTTCTGCTATTAAATTCTCTTGAAAAGTGACGAGCGGCATAAGTCATATTATTTTTACCGTGAAATGGTAAAACTAGAAGCTACTCTATGTGGGAATCCCTGTCGATTAAAATTATAAATTAAGTACCTTAGTCAAAAGGGCATGTGAATGCACAAATTTTTCAAGTAAAAACGATTTAAAATACCGCGAATTCAGTGTAGCTTAACTTTCAAGTAATGGTGAGGAAATGATGTTGCATAACATCAGGTAGGTAAAATGCATCATCAATCTCATACTCGCCTTATTAAAAGCTATGAAGAGGCATAGTTATGTTTTTTGTATGTTTTGTACTCTATTTGCTCTCATTATAGAATATTTCCACTACCATCCAACAATATGACTGTTGAATTGGTTAGATTGATCCACATAGTTTAAAGTTTTGGGTGCTAAATAGAACAGAGAACTCACATAAAACTTTTTGTTTTCCACCACAAATATTCATACCTAGGTGATGAGCCTTTCCATCGACAAAGCTTCACATCATCATCAGTCTGGCAGCTTATATAAGCATCTACCATCACGTTTTACTTGTGACTTGCTGCCACAAAAAGTAACATACTATTATTCCAGTCAATCAGTACGTAAAACTCTTGTATCACACTACATTATGTAACTAGTAGTCGACAGCGACAGGGTATAATAATATGCATCAATTGGTTAATGTTTACCATACCATATGAAAAAACCACTTTTATCACTCATATCATTATTCTATCCGGTCAAAGTTTAAAAAATACGAGTCCCAATTAGGAGCAAGCTACACCAGCGTCCTACTGAAATTACTGTAACTGACACATTGAAACAAATAAAAACCACGTTTAAAGCTACTATGAATCATTGTTATTAACTCACAAATAAAATAAAACTACTGCGCTTCTCACTAATGAACTTGTAGTTTTCCTTTATTTTACAACAGCAGCAGTGAATGTAGAAGAAATTCAATTTAAACATATACAGCAATTCTGTGAAGCGATTCTTTTTTCTCAATTTATTTATTTATTTATTAATACCCATTCACAAAAGACCATCCGTAGTTTTATCTTGCACTATATTTGCTTCTATGCATGCATATTTATTAGTTTGTTACTCATTAAGGCATCAAAATGACAAAGTTTCAATCAGTCAATATCATATTTCAAACAAAAGAGGATGGACAGCTCAATGTATGACCACCTAAAAACAAACCAAACTGCTTACTGGTTGCAATTACAACATCCTTTACACAACCTTTAAATGGTATTATAATAAATTAGCACTTGGAGTCTTCTTCCTTTCCATCGTATTCTCACCCAGCAGTCATTAAAACACAGACGTGTTATTTTCCACGTTTTGTTTACTCATCAAGATTTGTTGATCACAATGATGCAGTAATCAACGAACATAGTACACAGAACAGAAATTGTAAGCTCTAGGAGCAAAAATTAACTAAACGAAAAATGCCAAACAGCCAAAGAAAAATGGAGAAAATGGAATTTATAGATCAACTTTATAAGGTAAAAGCAATTGCCGTCATCATTCCAATCCAAAACCGACCAGAGCTATTACTATTAATACGTATTCTTTGCTGCATCTTATTTGTATTACTGTTGAGAAGAAAGCCTTTACTAGGCTGACTTTGCCAATAAAAAGCAAATCAAAGCCAAAGAAAATCTTGCTCACCTTCTTCACTTCACTGTTAACATTTATTGTCTTTCCTCTTTCCTTTTCTTGCACCACATAAACGTTTACGTTATAAGGTACCCATACTTATGCGCACTGTATTTTCGTATTTGTTTTACGCTGCATGCTCGCATCCTTTTTTACTACTCAAATTCCCTGCTTTACTCAAGGCCAGCCGACAGCAAGAAAATGAAAATAAAAACTATAAAATGTATATCTTAACAACTGCAGAAGCAAACGCAAAAGACAACACAGTCACTTTAGCAGCACTTTATGTTTTATTCCTTTACTTTAATGGGACATTCTCAAGTGTCGAAAAAATCTCACTTTATTGGCCATTCCCTCATTATAGCACAAGTAAATTGCATCCCATTCTCCTTCCAGTTTTTTTCGCTTTGCCATTGGGACTGTGAGAAGACCGTGAGGTAAATTTTTGTAATACCGAAAAAGTAAATATACTCGATATATGTACATACATATTTCTACCATGTGTTCAAACGTATGCATATTACTTATCCTATATTAATAAGTAACAATTTAAAATATCTAGATTTTACACATTATCCATGTTACATTTTATGTTTAAAACAAAAAGAAGGGAGAGACACTCAAAAAATAAAATAAAAAACCTGTCAAACTCGTCCTAATTGACTTGCCTAGTCATTATTGCCGCAATGTGTTTGGATTCATTTATGCACAAGAGAAATAGAGACAAAATACTTTAATTTTCCCATATACCTGACTTTCCAAAGAACGATACCGTGCATAACTAACTAAGCAAGTGAGAAATATGTGAATCGGTGGAGGAATGGAGGGAGTGATTCAGTAATTCATATTATTATGCCTATGTATTTATGCATACACATTCAATATCAATATTTGAGCTGTGGGTGTTGGGTGTCACATGCCTGTTTTACATATATTGAAGAACTGCTTCTATTCCTGATCATCTTAAGCTTACCAATTTAAAAATTCTTAGCTAAAAGTTTGGGATACCAGTTTTGAAAAGATTTTTATGTGAGTCATATTACTTATTACAGTCTGGATTTACTATAATTGCGGTGGGCATTAGAATTGTTGATGGTGGCATGATTTGTGTGTTGTAAGAAGGAGCGAGTTTGAATTTACTGACAACAATTTTTTTATTATTATCTTCCATTCTCCCCATACTGTCATGTCGGTTCTTTCTCATCTCATGAAAGCAGTGAATAGCAAAAGAAGTTTTTACAAAGCTTGTATTTATTATTGCAAGGCAATATGTTTATCTCTAAAATTTGAATCCTTTGCAAAAAATGGAAGGCAACGCGAAGGATTTTTTCGCTTCTCTCGTCACTCACCCGCCTCACTCACTACTCCTCTTACATGTTTTGTGCTGTAACAAGAAAATTATGAAACTATTTCGGACAAGTGATCATTGCTTCACACTCCACCGCACGTGTCCTATACCGACAGCTCTTGAGCGGCTGCTGCCAATTAAGCCACAACTTTTCCTTCAAACACGTTATATTATATGCAGTCAAAGGCAGTCACATACTATTTTTTTCTCCACACATTGGGCAGACATTATCAACTGTAGTCAACTTTTAAACCCCTTTTTCATTGTTACTTGTTTTATTTCAAGTGACGGTAATAATACTGCTGACTGGCTGATGGTGGTGATGGCGTTTATGTATTGGAATTGCAAATAAAGCAATGGATAGATATATGACTGCTGAAAGACATACTTAACTCTGTCAATTCAACCCGTGTTTGTCTCGTTCGTTTCTGATATATGGTTCGTTAATAAACTCATGTAGTTTTACCAGTTACTTGTGTATAGAAATTATTTGCAATTTGAGCGAAATTTTTATAGATTGATATAATTACAATTATTTTATATTTACAACCATCTAAAATACGTTAACGAATCTGTGTTGAACACTTAAATCACCATATCTGGTTTCGTTGGACAATTGTACAGCCTCATACAAAAAAGACGACATGACAATTGCTTTGATGTGCATTTTTGGAGGACATGACATGATGATGACGGAATTATACTATTGGCAACTTGACAATTGGCATGTTAATGAATATATCATGTTGCAAATACAAAAAACGATTCACATAAAGCTTTACGGATGGCATTTAAGGTATTAAAATTTATATACAAATACAACAAGTTATAGACATATTAAATGCCTGTCTGCCTGCACACATAATTGCATTGTATTCCACTGGCCAGCAACATCAATTGTGCCAGTCAGCCGATTGCTCCGATATGAATGTTTAATAAGTAACATAACAACTGTGTTGAGGACCATGCAGCATAAAAATTCCATTTCTGTAATGAAATAAAAGAAATCGTCAGATATGTTTAATAAACGAATAAAATGAGGTTAGTTCCTCTAGAGTTCATCGTTAATTTTATTCTGGAGCTGCTTGTTCATTGTTAATCCAGCTCAATGCATATTATTGCTCATCAAGCTGTTGTATATGCATTATGCATGTTGCTTTGACTCGCAGTGTACCGTATTCTCTCTAATTAACGCAGCTGCGATACCGTGAAACTGGCGCCTCTAAGGGACTGCGTTAAATAGAGAGA
>JAQIXW010004621.1:0-11336 GCA_034700685.1 Willowsia buskii
TATTGAGTCAAACGCTCTTTGAGTCTACGCAACTGTGTCAAAATGGTCATGAGTCAAACGAGTTTGAGGCTTAAGACGCCAAACCGTTTTTTCACACTGCGTCTATCAGTTGTGATCACATTACTGTTAAACGACTACATAAATCTTGGCAAAACTAATAACCTGTATTGGTCAGCACTATCGCATTTCTTTGCAAATGGTCTATATAAAAAACTAAAGGCTCAGCTTAGAAAATGGGCTCATGGTAAATTACACCTTCTGAACAAGCTTGTATGGGCATTAGGATTCAGCACACTTGTTAGCTTGGCATATAAAGCAGAACTGATGTCGTTTCTTTCAAGCTCTCCTAAAGAGTACTATCCTGAGAACTTGGAAGATTTGACTAAGCAGAATTACATGATGGCAACATTTCAAAGCCTAATTGTCGAAATGAAAGAAACGCCTGGGGTTAAGGGTATTCTGAGGCAAATGATTGCTAATGATAGTTGGGGCATTCATATGCCAAATTATTGCAAGGCATTAAACAACTCATTAGAATACTTCGCAGCTAATGATGTCGGCATGCAAAATCTTACGGCTGAGGTTTACAGTAAGGTATACAATTATACAAAAGGGCGTCCAACAAAGAAGAGCAAAATATCCAGAGACTTTGCCATTTTCGACTTGAATAGGAGAATTAACATGCAAAGAAATTTGTTAAGCTCTCTTGTCCCACCAAAATGGTTATCTCCTGTCATATCTGTGGATACATTCACAACAACGATACCATACACAATCGACAAATGCTATGCATTCCCAATATTTCGATGGGGCATTAGCAGATTGTACGAGAGTGGTTTGTACTACAAATGGGCTAATGACTATAGAGATGCTCTGCATGTACAAAATGTTCGTCAAACTAAAAGTAAGATTGAAACTCAAGGAGTTAATATTACAAGAGAAATTGGCGAAAACCAAGTGGGTTTTCAGATTGCTAGAAAACTTTCAGGTGAAAGTTTCTTAAGACGAAGACCAACAGCTATTGCGTTTAGTGTTAAGGATTTACAAATGTATGTATGTATGTAATTTGGGAAGGAAATGAATTAGAGAATTATTCAAATTCACCCCAGCCGCGTAACCTCATTGAAGGGTTTTTGCAGTCTCTCCCGTTACACGTTAAGTAGGCAAATTATGAGATAAGCTATTGATTAGCATATCTCGGAAAGCTCAAACTTATCAGAGAGGACTGAGAGAGAATACTTACAGAAGGAGTCCACCACTATGCACGTTTGACGTGAGTTTAACCGAGCCGAGAGACCCAGGAGCCCCATGCATAGGGTGGTCATCGACTTCCAAAGCATCTCAAACAGATCTCCCCAACTCATATTTACTTTCCTAGTGAATGCCATACTTATTTTTGCAGTACGAGCAGCACACGTTTTAGAACGTGTGGATAGTGCTAGTTAAACTAAAGCAGAATTAATGTCTACTCCAGCCCGCCAGCTTACCTGCTCTAAGGATTTAAAAATAGTTTGGGTTTCTTTTATTTCAATACTTTTGTTCTTACTCTCTGTAATGGTAGTTGAATCTATTTATAATTGTAGCATGGAATATTGTTCCAAAACAACTAGTGCTATAGAACTACTAACTTAATTGCTAAGTACTTGTAATACAGGAATAAACGTATGTACTTAAATGTATTGCAAAACTTTCCTGTATATTTTATGCCTGTAAATATATATAAGAGAAATTTTGATGTAATTTAAACACCTTTACTGTAGGAATATTTGATGATGATATTTTAGTATTAGTGTTGCAAAGCTGCACTATCCCCTGTTGTGCTTGTTGTATGTCAGATAGGCTTCAATTGTACTTATAACTAATTACTGGACGCGTATGTCCTTTTAAATTTTATTTGCTCAAATTCTTTTTGAGATAAGATTCTTTTTTTGGCTTAAAGTATTATGTGCAAATAAACTATCTGCAGGTGATGAACTTGTGTGATTTTTATTATTTTTAGTCAAATATAAAGCTTACGGTTGTAACATTCTTAAATGACCAAAATATTATTCATTTGTGAAATTATTTGTTAAATGAAATTAACGTGTACTACTAACACCTAGTTAAGATCAGCATATGCATGGACCATAGTTGTAACTATCATTTATTACTAATAAGTATACTTGTGGCTACCAATTTATTTTGTCTTAAGTTGTAAAATCCAGGCCAATTTAAAAAAAGACTGTTTGTAAATGCCGGTTGTATTTATTGTACAAGTATCAAAATCAACGCAAAATTAATAATTCTAACTTTCCATTACATTTTACAATATAGTAGTGGTTGCATGTGAAAATAAAAATATCTTTCTCTGTATTAGTTCATTCGATCACTGTAAATAACTATGCTAAATATGCTTTAATTTTTTCGTCATAAAACCTATTCATGTACTTTTTCTTATCTTAAAAATTAGAAACGGGTGTTTGTGTTTTGAACTCTTCAATTTGGGTTCGATCAACAAAACCACAAAACACAATTGACCTATTTTTACATAAAAGACGAAAATTCAACCCATTTTCACAAATCACAAAAACGAGCAAAGCCAACAGAAAACCTACACCGGGAATCAGACATAAAACGAGAATATTCTTGCTATCACCCTCACCAGAATTAGAACCAAGGTTTGAAGTCACCTCAACCTTTCCGTTATGCGGTCTCTTAGAATGAGCAAATAGAACAATTACATGTTTGAAGTACTTTCTCCACCACTGAATAATTCCACTTTGTCCTAGCATTTTGATTCGTAAAATCATACTTTTTTGAAAGTGGCCCAAAAGCTGGTAACCCTGATAGTGTTCGTGAATTATATCTTTTCCCAAAAATACCGGAGCTCCAGACTCCGTGAAATTTTCGTAAACGACCAATGCAACATTCTCATGCAAAATTACAGCTGAACGTTCACATTTTTCTAAATGGGGGCTTACCAACTGCTCGAATGGAAAGTCCGCCATTTTTATATTCTTGGCAAATGGCCACTTCGGAAATAATTTTGTGTGATTCAAAATGTATGCCACTTTTGGAGATAGATCAGTTATCATTTGGTTCAAAGTTTTCCATTTACGAAACGGCATGTTAATATAATGCCAGAGCTGCGACACAAGTGGAAACGCCTCATGATCATTTTCCTGGTGAAACTCACGATCGGTCGTTGTACGTCCAGACACAACACTTATTTCACTTGCATCAAGAATTCGTGGTAGGACGTAAACATCAAATTTATTCTTTACAAGAGAATCAAACGTATCAAAAGGGACCAATGGTGGCGCTACAGTAAGTTCTGTAATGTTATCTCCCTTGTAATTGTTGCTCAAAAAGGAAAACATTAACGGTACCATTGCTAACGTCCACCATATCAAACTATTTTCAGTAAAACATTTCTTGTGGAACACTGCAACTGACTGATCTATCAATGTGGAGTACAGTTGAAAACCCACGTCAGAAATACTTATCTTTTCGACCATTTTGGCATTTGGCTTCGATTTACGGACATATTCAAATATTTTGTTGTACTGTGGCACTAAAATTGTTAAAAGTAAAATCAAAATTGCCAACACAAGCCATGAAACATAGTCAAGTGCGGCCACCAATTGCTTGAGATTATGTGTCCACATCACTGCTTCTAGATGACAGCTCACGAAACGTAGTCGGTCTCGTCGAAACGCAAGACTTATATCCGGATACATTTGCAAGTTGGATTGCCTCAATCTCGCAAATCCAGGTCTTGAAGCAGCAGCATACCAAACTTTTCCATCGCCTTGGCATCCCTTCAACTGAATCCGCCGCCACATGTGGATCTCTTGATTATACCCACTAATTATTTCGGACGTCGCGTTATCTGACAACAGCAACGCAATAATGTGAACATCTAGAATACTCTCAAAATAAGAAAGTCTTGCGCCCTCAAGCATTCGGCCATTTGTGGCATTCATAATGTTAATTCTGTATCGATAAAACTCTTTTTTCATAATCTGGGTTGGAAATTCGTAAGGGAAAAAAATTACATTGTTGTAGAATGGAACTTCCTCATGTGTTGATCTTTGTATATCATTTAGTTGCTTTTTGGTAGAAGGAATGCTCTTAAGTTCAATAAACGAATAGGGATGGCATTTGTCACAGTAATTGCATTGATAATAGAAGCGATTCACTGATGTCTCCCAAGCGACCAAAACTGGTAAAATTGATGAAAAGGACGGATGAATTCTGGTTGTTTCAGCCCATCGATATGGCATATGTCCACTCAATCTTAACTCATCACATATGAGCAGATAGTACTTTAATGTTGTCGAAAGGTAATTAGTTTTCCACATGTGCTGCTCAAAGTTAATCAACATTTCTATTAATTGAGTATCTTTAATGTAAGTGCCGTACACGTCTGTGTAGTACATTAAAGGAGATACGGATTCTTCTGGCGGGCGTAAGTATATTTTTGCTTCACACACTGTGTTTTTGGTAGCCAGAACGAATGTGAGGTTTGAAGTGAAATACAGGTAGTTTTTTGAAAGAGGAAGATTGATTTCTGTGGCTGTCAAGTTTTTCTGGTAGATTTCTTGCGGTATTAACACCCACCAAAATATTGATGATGGGTAATACCGCATTGTCACAAGTGGTTCCTGAAGGTTGGGACCATCGTAGTCCAAACCGGCAAAGTTTATAAGACGAATAACACAGCCGGAAAAGGAATTCAAAATTTTGGGAAAATTCTGAAAATTGCTCAGTTGGTCGGCTTTTATATCGTAATATGTTTTAATCTTCGGTGTTTGTTTAGTGCAACTGCTTGGAACAGTGGAGAAGATGTAGACGAAATAAATGCAAATTTGTATTTTGAACTTAAGTTTTGGAGTCAACATCTTGCCTTGTGACTTTTTCTTATCGGAATTGAATACTTTTATTTGTAGATAACTTTCCGTTACCTACTACTAGTAACTTCTATTATTTTTTTCTGTATCTTAAATTGTTAGAGAAAATTCTATACTAATATGTATCTAGTTAGGGTCAACAGTAAAATATAAATGTAGTTATTAGTCGAGCTACTTACAAACTGCAAACAATTCTCAATTTTTCCAAGAAATTTGCTTTGAAACCTGTCACGAAATTCTGGGCTAACGTTCGAAATATTATGTTATTTATTCTTCTAATGTTTTTCCGTCTTGTTCGGTTTAGGGCGTGTTTTTGTATTTTTCTCAAAATTTTACCAACAGTTAAATAATATTTGTAAATCGGCTTTCTTGTTACTTTTAAAAAAGACTTGAGTATTTCCACAAGAAGTGCTGCATGAAAACAAAAACCTGCAGGTTTTCCTAAAACCCGTGAAACTTTGCACTGCACTATTTTTTATATTGTCCAAACAAGCTTAAAATGCGGACACTACACTAAAATTTTGTTTAAATATACGTGTTTTCGATGTCGATGTGAATTACGGAGTCAGCCGAACAAGTTTTAGCGTCATAATTGTCCGCAACATTGATCGCCGTCTTCCCACTCAGCAATTATTCCTTGGTAATTCAGGAAGCCTTTATTACATTTTATTATCACTTTGCAAGACTTGAAGGGGTGTGTTCGTAATTTCCTGACAAAATTGATTTTAGCTGAAAGATATAATTGTTTTAGGCAACTTTAAAGGAAATGTTGAAATTTAAACTGGAAATATTTCTAAATTTTTATAAGTTTTGTTTGCAATCTGCTAAGAAATTGCGCACTAATAGTTTAAATTTTATGTTGCTTAATCTTCTTATATTTTTCGTCTTAAGAGGCTTTGAACATGGTAATATATTTCCCTCCAAATTTTAGCCACAGTTAAAAAAAATTTTCACAAACACAAATAGATTTCTTTTTACTAACTTGAAGTACTAAAATATTACATGAAATATTGAGTCAAAACATTTGACGTTGAACTATGTTTTTAAGCAATTCGATACAACATGTTACAAGAAAACCAAACTTGCAGGCGGAATTAAAACAAGTTCAAACTTTGAACTTTTGACTTTAGTTTAATGTCCTACCAAACTACTAAAAGTGGCGATACTACCTAAAAAGTTTGTTTTAAGAAACGATTTTTGAGCCAGAAGCTTTAGCATTGCACTATGCTTTCAAAAAAACTGGGATGAAACAACGTTTCATGAAAACACATGCGTGCTAGTTTCCTTAAAACACGTAAAACGCTGCAGTATTTAGAATAATGTCCAACCAAGCTTAAAAATGGCGACACTACTGTAAAATTTTGTAATCAGATACGTGTTTTTGATGCGGATTCGGATACGAAGCTACCCAAACTAGTATTAGCGTCATACCTGCCCGCAACATTGATCGCCGTCGTCCACTCGGCAATTATTATTTGGAAAATCATTAAACCTTGATTACATTGCATTATCATTTTCCCAAAAATGAAGGGATGTAATTCTAATTTCCTTTCCAGCTGAAAGATTATAAGATAAACTATAAAATAAGAAGAATTATAAATTAAACGAATTGTCTTAAGCAAAATAAAAGCAACTAGCCTTATTCAAATGAGACGCATTATTATCACATTTGTTAGGTTAGCGCCGATTTTGTGGTCTCCTGTTGTTTTTACATTGGCGTTATCTAGTTTTTACATGAAATCATACTAACAATGGGTTTACCCACTTTTGCCGTCAAGCGATTTGAATAATTCTTTTTTTGTTGAAAAGAGCGTCATCGAAAACCTCTAAATATAAAATTATAAGCTATATAGCACAAATAATTAGTGCCGAATATAGTTTTTATTCAATATTATAATTACTGTTCGGCATTGACAATAATTTGAACGTAGAACCAAAACATAAAAAAGTCAACCGAACCTGTGTTCGGTTCGTGCCATAATGGTAATTCATGCAAATAATACCCAGCACTGATTTGAATAATTTACAAATTTAACTGTAGCAGCATAACGGTTGAGAGTTGCATCGTATAATTTAAAATTTAGAGGTTTTCGATGATGCTCTATTCAACACAAAAAGAATTATTCAAATCGCTTGACGGCAAAAGTGGGTAAACCCATAAGAAATTTTACATTTCACTTTGCTCATCTGAGCTGAAATTGTTCACATTGTGTCAAGTAAACACAAATGCTTTGCAAATACATGACATACGCGTTAAATAGGTTTTAAAATAATAACAATTATAAATGCATGCCGTTAATTACGTAATCAGATCATTCATGTGTACGTATTCAGTTTATTGGTAACTTGAACAATGCATAATTTCTAAAATCATATTTAATTATTACGGTAACAAATAAATGCCACTCTACAATACAAGCAATGTTCATAATAGTAATAATGCTGTAAATCGTGAATATGGCATTTTATTGCTTACTTACGGATACGCTGACTTCGCAAAATATATGGATTACGAAATAAAAAAAATTACACAGATGAACTGATTGGATTATGCAGGATAGCATATTATGCCAGATTAAAAAGTATAGATTCTCTTATATAAAGGCTTCACGATAAAAATAGTTTGATTGTCAGATCACGAAAAGGAAATAGCGCAAATACGTAAAAATAGGATAAGAATTTATGACTGCATTTGTTACATAAATCGTTGAAATTCATTTAAGTTGGTTGAATACATGAGAAATTAAAGTTGTAAACTTGTCTTAAATATTTATTTAATGTTTCAATTTATAAGCATTCTTGTGTAGTTATATAACTTGCTACCTTCCATTTAAATTATCTAACCTTGTCCTCAATTCCTGAAGCTGTTGAAGGAGAGCATTCAGTTTATTTGTTGCTTGAATCACTTTTCCATTTATTTTAGAAATTTGCCTTTGTAATTGCAGACTACTACCAGAAACTTCTGGCCTTCCTGATATTGTCTGCCCTTTTGACTTCAGACTTCGAAATTCCACATGCGATTTTCGGTTAATGTTTTTGTGAGTATCTGCAGATGAGATCTCAGTAAACTCATCAGAACCAAAAAGTGGGATGTTATATGGAATACTGACATTGAACTTCTGGAATAAAGAAAAAAATAATATATTTATGAAAAAAATAGTTAGGAAATTTATCATGTTTTCTAGATCTCATATTTTGCTTACACTATCACAATAGCTAATTGAAAGATGAAAATGCAGACCACCTACTAATGGCTGATTTGATCCTCGGAAACATGACAGATTAAAAACGAGGAGATTTTCGCTGGAATGAACCGCTGAAGAGTTTTGAAGTGCTTCACAGCTTATTGCTTTCAAAAATAAAAGAAGGAGAGCTGCAATGTGTTCCAGACAAATGTGTGGTGATCCTCTTTTCCAAGCAAATGCCATTGATTATCAGTTCTCTGTGCTTCACTCAATATGCAAATTATTCGCTTTTTAAAGTAGCGTAAGAAATCTTAACCAAGTCTTTTCTTCAAAATTTGTTAAGTGCTATGACAAGTTCTTTCTCTGATGCAAGTAGGATGACATAAATGAGCCAGAGAGATTTCAATTCTGCATTCACAATATTTTAATTGTTTGAAAAGGGGTTGACGACTTTCTATTTTTTAAAGACAAACATGAACAGCTGTTATTTTATAGTCTATAAATGATATGCAGATTGCTCTAGCCTGTTTTCATTACTATGAACTGCGAGCATGCATTTTTAATAAATATACTAGGCAGCATTAAATGCATTACTTGTGTTGAAAGTAGTAAAACACTGCTTTTTCACTCGGAATTTATGGAACTGCTAAATCTACTCTACGCATTGCCCATTTTTATCGTTAGTGGAGCAATGTCAACAAATTCGGGGCAATGATCCCATTTGCTTCCATGCTTTTGGCTTGAGACATAATTTTTTATGCTGATCATTAATTACAGGTGTAGTCAAGGTTGATGTTTAATGCACAAAAACCTCAAATGCAAAAAAAAACTATGGTTTAAAAAAACAAAACGTAAAAGGGTGAAACACATGGATCTAAGTATGCTAAGGTGTCTGAAAAAGTAATTAAAAATTGGTTCGTTTAAAGTTTTTATTCTTTTCCTGTGCTGTAATCACAATTAACTTTGCATGGGATATGCTGTATTTAAAAGTTAACCAATTAAGTACGCATTGGATAAACAATTGACCAATTTTAAAAGGTCGATTAAACTTCGTTGCAAATTAAAAGCAAGGATTTTAAATAAAGTAGGAAGGGAACCACGTTTTGACCAAATGTGTGATTTCAATAGACTGGTTGGCATTGCAACCAGGATGAATATTGAAACCATGCAAGAATTCAAAATTTAACCTTTGGTTTAAGTAATAAAAATGTGATTTTGTTTAATAAAAATTTATTTAGGGTGAAAATATATATTTCAAGCTTTACATTATTTCTACCCATGTTTACTATGAAATTATTTCACGTAGTAATTTGACCTTAAGTATAGGGTTCCTAAAAACCAGGTTAGTTTTGCAATTTGATACATGTACACATTTGCAAACACAACTTTGGGCTATTAGAACACTAAAACCATTATTTAACTCTAACTGACTCTACTAAAGGGTTTAACTGCCTGGAATGTGGGAATACGTGCAATTCGATTATAATACGAGTAATTACGCTGGGATATGACCATTTCCTGTTTATATTTTCAACTTGAATCGCAATCTGTGATTAATTTGTCTTCAAGTTTGCAACAAACAATTTGACATTTGGTATATCTTATGAAAGGAAATTTTTAGCACGAGCAAAAGTTATAAAAGTTAATAAATCATTTCCTAGTTTAGTTACATTATTTTACATAGTCCCTGATCTTTCTCAAGTGTCTTTATATTCCTATTATCATTTCAGTTACCTTCAGCGTGAACATTTAAATACTTTACAAAAATATCCATTACAATATTTTCAGAAACTATATTATATCTCAAGCCAATTTAAGTCCATTAGTTCAATATGATAACAAATCTGCATATGATAGCGCTAACTTTACAAAAATATGTGTACTTTTATTTGCCTCATTTCCCCATTAGCTGGAGTTCTACATATACTCAAGTACGATCAAATCAATCAAATAAAAAATTAATTCCCTGGGGAATTTTACAGCTTATGATTTTAGCAAATGGTGTTTGCTGTGCATACACATCTTTCAAGTTTATGTTTTTTAAACAAAAAATTGGATTTAAATCCTTGAATTTGGTCATCATGTCTAGTTTTGCTGTTGTAGAACTATTAATATTTGCACTATTGTCACTGGGGTGCAGATCTCGGAAAACATTCGCTATCAGTCTAAATAAGCTATTGGAAGTAGAAAAGGCCGTATTGAATTTATGTCAGATTTCTTGCAAAAGGAATAATAATTTTGGACATAACCATAATTGGACTGGACTTATTCTAATAATTTCAACCTTAATATCTTCTGGCTTGCCACTTGTAGGCTCCTTTGTTGCAATTCTTGTCAACATTGACGCTTCCTATTATCTCTTGGAAGAGTACGTCCTAACAGAACCAATGACTAGAGAATTTAATGAAATTATTTTTAGTTCAGTGATCAGATTTGCACTAATTTTTGTATGCTTTTGTGAAGCAACAAGGTCAACAAATGTTGGTCTTTCATTTGTTTTAATAGGATTAGAAAGCGGCGTTTCTATTATTACCGTTTTAGAAAATAGCATACAAGATATTTCTGTAGCAAGACAGGTTTTTATTTTGATGCATCTCTTATATCAAATATTTGAATTCGCTCTTCAACTTCTTGCGTATATTCTTCTAAATATTTGTTTCTGGGTTATTGTTGGATGCATTTGGATAATTTTTAATGGTTCAGCTCAGAAAAATATGTTGCTTCAAATGTTAGTGGCTACGGTACTAATTGTTGTGGTGTCCTCATTGCTATTGCTGTTGCCAGGGTACATAAAATCTGCAACAGCAACAAGTCGGATTGTTAAGAAACTTTATGAAAGGGCCCAACACGAAAATATTTGCTTTAAGACAAGAAGTTCGAAAGTTCTTTTGAAACAGTGCAAAGCACTAGGAAATATTCGTGTAAAATATGGAGCATTTCTTTACATCGATGAAGAGTTCATTAACGAGTATTTTTATCTGATTACACAAAGAGTTTGTGATGCTTTGTTAGTCGACGATTTTAAGTGAAAAATCTCCTACCTTTAGTAAATAAACGTGATTTACACTTACTAAAAATTAAAACTAAAAGTCTCCTTTCATTTTTGTCATTTTCGGTAGACTAAAAATTGTGTATCTCATTATTTCCAGTTGTACCTATAAATTATAAGAACGGTTTTTATTGGCATGCAATTTTTCTCCACTATATTCTGACAAGATCCTTCACATATTTTGCATGAAAACTTCATAAAGTCAATAAA
>JAQIXW010004622.1:0-11335 GCA_034700685.1 Willowsia buskii
GTAGTGTAATTGCCAAAGATCTAAAGGAAATTCAATGATTGATAACACATATCAGGAAAGTGACAGTTTATTCAACAACGACATTTGCAAACTATCACAATCATACAAACATATTATACCAAATCTAATTTTATAAAATATTGTAAATTTAGCGATACATTATCGCCGCCACCTTTGGTATGCATCAGGATTATTGCTGTAGTAAAAACACGTAGTTATTTTCAAATCGAAGACCTCGAACTGGCTAAAAGGGAAACAATATTATAGACAAAATATACAAGAAAAAGTACAAAAATATATTTCTAACAATAAATAAAAATGTTGAATACACCAAGATCTTTTTCAATGAATTTATGTGTATCTAATTTATGGTTTGCATGTAAATCAGTCAACGAGTCATTAAACTCGAATGTTGTCATTGAGGTATTTTATACCGACAAAATGGGAAATGGGAATTATTCTGTCAGAATAAGCACATTTTTTTGCATCTTGTTGCGTAACTTACAATTAATCTCCAGCAAGTACAACGTACAAAAGTAAGATAGGTATAATGGTTTGGTAAAATGCATAAAATATACTTCTAATCTAATATCATTGAAATGAATAAAGTTAAATATTTACAAAGGTCACCGGTAATTTATAATAATCTAAATTAGTCATCTAGTTTTACTGAATTCTCTAATATACCTGCATGTAATGGACAATGTTATATTTTTAAAGTAGACAGGGATAGAATATTGCACAGCTTAAGAAGTATACCCAATTAAATTATTACATCTGCTTAATTATTTGCATTAAAGTCAGCCTATGTCATATTCATCCTCTTCGTCAATTATCGTTTTAGCAGGTTGAAAAGTGCTTACGTCCGTTGGTTTCACATGGAAAAATTGAATAGGCACAACTGGCTTTACAGTTGGAGGAATCGTTGACATTTTATAATTTGTGTACTGAGGACTGTAAATATCATAATCTTCTGTTTCCTGGATCTCGTTATGGGGTTTCTCTACTACGCTACTATCAACAACATGATCTCCCGAAACAGGAACCAATAACTGATCATCATTATGATGAGCATTTCCATTTTCACCACCGTGGCTTATTCTGCTGCTAATGCTAATACTCACACTATGCAAAATATCTGATGAATTATTGGCTTTCGTGCTACTAGCAGAAGGTTTAACCAACGGATTTGGGCTGGTACGAGTTCTAATATTTGGCCTAACACGCTTTAATTCCATGTCAGCATTTATTACTTCATTACTATTCTGAAGCTGGTGCGGAGTGGACACAAAATAAGCAGGTCTAGCAGTAGGAGAAGTAAACTCGTAGGCGTCCATAATTGCTCCCCCTTCATGAGCAGTGTCACCATCAGTGTCAAATTTCATACCCCGGGAGCGTGACCGATGTCTTCCTGAACTCCGATAATTTTCTCGGAGAGCTGGAATGGGATCAAGAAATTTGGATTGCTGATCCTCATGAATTTCTTCATGTTGTGACGGTTGGTGGGGCTGGAGTGATTGATGTGGGCGAAGAGTGTGATGATGACTGCTACTAGTTGTAGGAGAATTACTACTACTACTACTACTACTACTACTACTGTGGCTGGGATGAGTAGCATGATCATGTCTGTAATTGAATGGTTGTTGGGAGGTGGTCGTTTGAGAATAGGTGTGATGATCATCCAAAGAATATGGTCTTTTTTGATAGTATGTTGTAGGAGACGAGGATTCATGGAGCTCTGGTTCAATGTGGTCTGGATCCCTGTACAAGTTATTTTTACTCGGTTCTCGAATACTGTAATCTTCCTGAGGATGACGATGGTCTTGTCGGGCTCTACCACGATGACTACTGGTATACGGATCATGGGCTTTGGTATGTGGAACTTTGATCTCAACCGGGGAGTCATCCGTGTAGTAATAATCTGTATTGTGGCGAATAGAAGGGTTGCCAGTGTTAATTTCATCTCTCGTTGCACTTGTATGGCTTCTGCCTCGGCCATGGCCTGCATGACTTGTCTGATGGGTACGACCACGATTTCTAGCTACTTTTTCTAAATTTGGAAGTTGCGTGGTAATGCTCTTTGCGGGCAAAGAGAGCCTTATATGTTGGCTGTAAGAATCATCAATTGTATAGTCTTTCTCTTGTTGGTTTGTATTATGACGGTGATCATGATGATGCTCATGTCTGCCTAAAAGACGAGAAGATGATTGCGAATGTGAAGTCGTCGGCCGACGTGAATGTGACCTGCCGCTTTGATTTCTACTTGTCGAGCTACTGCCTCTTGAAGAAGATGAGGATGACAGTCTTGATGGGATTGTGGAGTAATTGCTCCCATGAGCGTACCTACTCCGACTTGGAATGGCTGGCTCAAATGGCAGCGAAAGTCTCATGTCAACACCAAATTCAGTCTTTGCATTGTAGTTATTGTAGTCTCTGTATGATTTTTTTGGAGTTGTGTACAAAATTTCATTGCGTGAATAGTTATGTCTGCGAGAAGATGATGTGGATGTTGATGATGATGATGGTCGTTTGCTAGTATGAGTGGCTGAAGAGGTCTGCTGTTGATAAGGGATTTTTGATGAAGAAGTTTGAATTTCCTGAGGATGGTGTCTACTACTATGATGTCTCGTATTTGATTTACTTGAGCTGCTAGGTCTAGGTTCAAAAGTATCATACGGCGAGCCATAATCCCTATCATAGGTGTCGTACTGTACGTCTGGTTTCAAATTTGGAACAGTTCTACCATTGCTTCGTATCGTTGTTGGAATACTACTGCTGCTGCCCGATCTATTTCTATTTTTCTTGGATCTTGAAATAGAAATGATGTTTGGGCTTGGTGTAGATGCTTGAGCATGATGGGATGCCGAATGAATGTCTACAGTATGTGGTTTAGCAATTGGGTGTACTCTGCTTTGATGAGATTGGATATCATTGCTATTTAGCTGGTGATGATGAGTTTCTGGGATGCTCTGTTGATGAGGTTGATGAATTGCTTCCCCAGAAGATTCATGTGTATAGCTGTAGTAGTTGGGATTTTTCTGAGGCTGCTGTTGTTCCACAGAGGAGGGTGGAACAACTCCTTGAATTTCTTGGTAAGGTGTTTTGGCACTGTTGTAAACCTGCAAATTTGTTTGTTGTGGAGGGTTTTGAAACTGATTCTGCTGTGGTTGTGGATTAACACTTTGTTGAGGTGGGGCAGGATTGGCTGTATCGTAGTCGGTTTGGTAGGTTATGGAGTCGAGGTCAATGACATTGTTTGGTACGGGATTTTGATGACTTATAAAATTCACATCTATAATTAATAGAGAATTTGAATTAACACTTAATCATAAAAAGTATATCATTAATTGTGTCTAATGTATCGAATGGTGCACGTACCAGTTGACGCTATAACCAAAGGTAGAGAAACCGTTCTCCATTCAGTAGCTGAATTCACAACCGGAACAAAACATATAATTGATTTGACATCCGCATATGGTATCTTCAAAGTAGTTCGCCGACGGTGTCCTTTAATGGAGTACTTATCCCGAACGACTGTTGCTGCAATTGATCGAAACAGAAAGGAAATTTTTCATGTGAAAACACTTTCTTTAATGTGGCTACCAAATTAAGTAGGTATTAAGGAGTATATGTACTTTGTCTTTATGCATAAATTGAAAGTGCAATTTTAGGTGAATTACAAAGTAGGCACACAGACTTCCCATCATTGGTGCGCAATTGTACAGTAATAAAATGTTATTTGTATCTCTACATCTCTGAAGGTATACATTTAACATAAATTTTACAAAAATGCCCACGTTTAGAGTTATTTGAGAAAGGGAATTTTCGTAAATACAGGTTTATTGACCACTAATAGTATCCATTATTTCAGATTGCCCTCGAAATATAATAAGATGGAAGTAGACCTCCTCGGTGTTGATTTATGTTTGCCTTTACAGTGCTTATATATATTCAATTCAATTTTCAAAATCAAACAACTTTTACTACTATGTAAGAAAACCAGGCAGGTCTCATCAAAAATCAATATAGGAAATACATAATATCATGACACAATCTTTTGTATCTTTTACCTACTCTACTTTGATCCTGCTTTTAGACTAGAGTTTCAAGTTATAGAAATATTTTGAAGAAAATGGGAACTTTCGGATGACATTCATATTACTTTTTCAGTTAGAGCAAACGACCGAAATTTGGTAAATTTAACGAACAACGTTACCAAAAAATCATGATTAATTCAGGCATGGTAAAATGATAATCGAGTAAGCTCAAAGAAAGAATTCACTGCAATTGAAATGGTGTAGGAATATCTTAGCTTAGGAATGTTTTAAAACTATAGAATTTTGTAGCGCGGTTGAGCAAGCATAGAATAATTTCTGTAACAGCACTAACGAGTCTAAAATTACTTTTGAACAAGGATTCTAGAATTTGGTTCGTTGTTGTCGGGAAAAACTTCTTTTTGCTTGATTGAAGAATAATGAGCTTAATTTCTGACAAAAAATTCTTTATACATACGTGTGCCTTTGTGTAAAAGTGTAAACTTTGTGTGCAATTCGATAGCTTTAGTTGCATACGAGTTGTGCATTACTCATCAATTTTTTTGCAGTCTTTTGTTCTTTTTTCCTTAACTGTCAGAAAGTCAAAATTCAGAATCTACCTGGCTGAAAGTTGAGTTGGGAGCGTGAGCGAACAAGTCAGAAATGATAAATCATGAATGAAAGCATATAACACACTATGCACATTGTTGCAAATAATGGCAACAGTTTCTGACTTTTTTTTATCAGCCAATTCAGTCATCTCATAGTAAAAAGTTTGAAACGGATAGATACTTTGAAACTCAAAAGAGTCAGGTAGGTCCCTTTGTTCAATTTCTTCGTTCACATCCGCTGCAACAGAAATACTTATAAAGATCGGTCTTCTTAATTTCGTTTTTTTTTACTTCTGAGAGGAATCGATGGAGTGCATTAGTGTAGGATGAGCCACTTTTTGCGTAATTTTTTTCTTCAGTTGATAATGGATTGTGGCCCACTACCACTTCATTTATTATGGTGATGACCATCAAATGCATTATGTGAACGTGAGGATATTTTCAAGTTTAGACTAACTTGGGTCTTGAGTTCAATAAAATCAAGAAGATTTTAAAACTCCTTTTACCTTTGTTACTTGTGTCTGTGATAATAGTGTCATGTCATGGTTTTTTTTGTACTTACAGTCATCGATGAAGTCAATCTCTCCGTTGACTTTTTCCCAGCCCCATCGTATACCGAACGCAAAGTAAAAGCGAGTGCTGTTGCAATGAAATTCAACATCGTCTCCCACAAACGAAGGTCCTTCAGGGGTGATTCTTTGCAGAGTGAGGATCATCTCGGAAGGTGGAGTCTTTTCGAAATCAAGAACTGCAAAATGCAATTTGAAAGCAAACAAGAATGAAAGCTGTACGTGAAACAAGCTAAAGTGGCATATTTGCAGACTCATCATGACTGATCATATTGTTCCACTTCCACTTTAGGCCGACAAGAAAATAGTTATATATGAATTGACTAAAGTGGTTTTCCTTTTATAGAGTCTACACTTTAACTAATGAAAGTTTCTTGTTTATCAACTTACAAATATTTCCTCGATTTAGAAGATATGGTTGATATTGAGCGATTCCAGGAGTGGAGCATTTGAACAGTCCAAAATCTCCATTTTGGTCATCCCTTAATCGATAACCTGAACAACCTGGAGGAAGTGGGCCCGGATCAATCCATTTGGTTGGATTATACCCACTATTTCCTAAACGTTGTTCGCAACGGTCCTCCTCAAAACATGCACTTTTCACCTGACAATCTAATATTGAGCCACATCCTGCCCATTGCAATTTCGGGATAAAGTTTGTTCCAGTGCAACAAAGTACTCGATTGTATTCATACTCATAGGAGAAGTACACCGGTATTTTACCATTCACATGGTTAATCATATCATACTTTGCTTTTAAACCTACAATTGAAAAAAATAATCTCTCTGTATTTCTGTAACGTTAATAAATCAATCAGACATAGTGAACGCCATCTTACTTTCAGGTATCAAATGCACTTTTCTTCGTTTTTTATTGCTCTCAGAAACGCAAAGATAAGTCCCCCAAGGATCCAGAAAGTCCTTGAAACGGATTTTGAATCCTTTGCGAGGGTTGAACGTGATTGAGCCGTTAACTGGTACAGGGTAAAATGTTCCCTACAAACATTCAAAAGTCCAAATGACTTTTCATATCCTAATAAATAAAGCCTACACATTGCATGCAATAAACTAACCCATTGGTTTCCCCTGTACAAGTTAACTACAGCAGTTGAATCCGAGACTCCGCAAGGGATATAAGCATGTTCTTTCGTCTCCGGGATAAACAGCTTTTTTTCTGAGGTTGACAACAGGATCTGCGTACTATTACCTGCAAAAAACCACAAATAACACACATTAGCATTCCCTTTAGGCCATAGGCTCCTTCCTCATCGACCACACCATGATTGATTACATGAAATCATCGAAAGCGACACATTTGATGCAGAAAATTACTTGCACGTGTTTCATATTTTTCTGTAAATTGTGGTCGAAACTTTATGCAGGATTCGTTTTTAATATTACTCTTAACGTCTCATCAAACCAGTAACAATGCAAAATGCAACTGTACTGCATCCCGTATCATCTTTATCTGTGAGTGCTTTTACAATAAATGCTTTATTCGTCCTATTTTTATTTTTTATCACAAATATCATTGTAAAGTTGAAGACTAAACTGATGAATTCAACGCAGACATAGTTTTAATTATGCACCTAAACACATCATTGTGCATCAGTTTAGAATTGTTTTGTCGGTCGTTCTGCACATATTTTTTTACTGCGTGCGAAGCATATAATTATGCAACCAATGTTAAGTGCACAGAGCACCGCCCGCAGAAGACTTAGTTATTCACTTGTAATTGCGTGAGAGCAAAGATAACAATGCAAAGATGACAAGTTGAGATACATGTAGTTCACTCATTTAGTTCATTGTTTGTCGTTGTCGCCTGCCTAGCACTACAATAAATAGATAAAAATGTAAAATGAATTACTTGCAAAAATCACATGTCAAGTACAGAACTGACAGATTTTACTTGTATTTAAAATGTAGATAAACAAAATGAGCGTGCTTTATGAGAATTATTCCGTTTATTACACATTTTGATGTAGCTTATCTGATACATTAAAAGAATTCGTAGATAAACTGAGAAAAATATTAAAGGAATCCTCACAAAAATTGCGACATTTCGGCAAGTATGTGCGTACTTTGTAGGTGTACTATACTTGTCATTTACACCGTCTTCATACCCACGTTATATTAATGTGCTAAAATTGTTTGTCTCCGTAAGATTAGCATGCCTGTACTATGTACCTTTACCTGTGAACATTAATCACTAGCGTACTATTAGCTTCTGTGCAAGCAAATACATGGTCACGTAAACTGCCAAGGAATGCATGTCACATATCATTTACGAAATTGTCAGTTTTAAATAGGATTCTAGTTCAGTGGATCACTTTTGATATCGTTGCATGGTTTTGATGAAGATGTGCATTTTTTATTTCTGCAAAATATGACGTTGTGTTTTCGCTCTCAGAGATTGAGCTATAAATTTAAGTGCATAAATGAGAATCGCTTTCCCTATTTTTGCGGCTTACCGGGAACGAAAACATCGTAATGTATGGCCAACTTATCATGCTCCTTACTGGCACCCCGACAAATATAACGCCCAGATTGAAGCTCTTGCAACGAATACATGAGTAAGATGGATTGATAAGTGTATGTATTCACGTCATAGAAATCACGGAAAAATCTTCCCACATCTGCTGTTACAACCGGAGCCTGAAAAAATGTTTAAAATAAAAGTGCATTTGTTGGTACATATTGATTTTAAAGACGAAAGTAACTACATATAAAACAATCGGAGGACCATTTAGAATGCGCTGTACTATAACTAGACCCCTTTATAACTTACCGCTTCTCCTATATATGCCCACTGAACCGGAAACGTTGCATTGCACTCAAAAAGATAAGCTTCAAAATAGCGTGGCGCTGCAGTTAGAACAACCTCTGTATCTACACTTTCTGCCACTGTTCGAAGATGACCTCTCTCAAAACTAAACAAGGAGACACGGCCTGTTGGCCGTGCAAGCTGAGAGACATCGGTAGTTCCCAAAATTAGCGTGGGTACACACAAAAAGTAAAACCACATAAAAATTCTCGACATTGCTACTTTAGTCCTTGGCATTTTAATGCAAGTTTTTCCACACACTTGAAAAGCACTCGGAATTTCCGGAGAACTTCCCATTGTTATATTGGCACAACTTTTGCACTTTCTGCATATATCAACTTCTCACAGATTTCATTACACGACGGATTTTGTTTTTTAACAGGCGATTAGCACTAGTAACGAACTACTGGTAGAAATTGTGCATATTATATCATTTCCTTTAGAAATGTAGAAACATGCAATCAGTAAGAAAGGATTTCAGAGACCACCAATGCTTAAATGATTATTATGGTTATAGTGATGATTATTGGTACACTACGATAATTAACTCATAAGCAAACAAAATTAAACATACAGGCAAGAGGAAGGATGAACTCAGGAAGTATCAACTTTCACACTAGCCACACCAATTCTCACTTTCTGCATCATGTTTCTACCTTATAAAACAAGGTTGGAATTCTTGTGATTAGAGTTCAAAGTTTCAATATTGCTTAAAAGGTGATATGATACGTAATATGATAATGACACTGGCGACGGAACTAGCTTTAGGATTGTTCAAAGTTAGAACATTAATGCGTCACATTTATTGCTGTTTGATGAAAGAATCACACATCTTTTCTAGTCACTTTGATGGCCAGCCGGTTTATGGTGATCACTGATTCACTTCTCAGTCAACACTGTTCAGATTTGGTAAAAATTTCTCTAGTACTACACAAGAACCCTTTTCTGATGGACATGATGATGCACCACTCAACTCTTTTTGTCAGTTATATAAATTTTGATTCAAACACATTATTCGTAACTGTCAAGTTGGCAGACTGAAGAGTAGTCAGAGTGAGCACCTACTGGTAAATGGTCTGTAACTCAAAGCGATTCGTCAGTTTTGGCAGAAAAATTTAAAGCATGCGAACTTCAGTAGTGAACAAACTTGAACTGTGATGAGAACCATTATAGCAAACTTCTTGTTTTTTTACTAGCAAAACATCTTCTTTTGATAATGATGCTCATCTTCAGGCTTGTTTGTTCTGTATAATGTGATAGATGATGTATGTGCCATGCTGACGATTATGATGATGAGCCGGTATATAGCGATGCTGGTGTGGTGATACGCATCGATGAATGAATGTCACGTAAAAATCTCTTTTGTTTGTGTGATTACTCGTAATCAAAATTCGAATAGATTATTATAATATACATATAAGCTTGTTTACATGAAGCTCGCACACGACTCACTTTGGGAACTATATATAACTTTGTGACGAACTATAATCACTAGTTAGGTCTGTTATAGGCACACGCTTTTTCTTGCTACTCACTATAACAGCCTATTGTGAGAATCATGCAAATGAGCTATAAAAATATTGATCATTTTAAAGACAGCAAAGGCGCTCCTGCTCGTCTTCAGCTGCCAAATAACTAACTTATCATGTAATTGTCTATATTATTCAGAGACTTCTCCCCACTGGTGTGTCTTCGACAGTATCTCTACAGAAAATCTATTAAAATTATTCAGGGGAAAATTAAAAAGTGGAGGAATGTATTTCGAAACTCATCCAACACTTCACACTATATCACTACTGTTGCTGCCAACATGAGACACGACTTTAATGAATGATATAAAAAGTCGAATGAAATAATAATAATATGTTTTGGTTTTATGCAAAGCGAACATAGACATTTTTATATAATACAAGGGATCGTGTCCGTTTACACCTGCTCACGACTTGACTTTTCTTTATCTTAAATTGTATCAAGTTATGTTCACCCCTTGTAACTGCTTTTACGCCTCCACATTTCAAGTTTAATATGCATTATGCAGTCTTTATACCACACACACATAATATTATATCAGTGCATTTGATGTGAAAATTAAAATCTATCAAACCATGCAAAGTATAATATCAATATACCACAAGTCTAATAAACAACAACACCAGGTTAAGATCAGGATCAACAAGAGCGAGGTTAAATAATTTTTTGCAGGAAGGGATTGGGAATCAGGGCATTCTGTTACGCAGCATCAGCAACAAACTATTAATACCTTTAAAGAGCTATGTTTTGCACTAGGTATGTAGGTATATAGCATTGTTATGTTATTAGTTATTACGCACACTATTATGATACAAACTGTATTCGTATAAGCATTCGTGTACAGTTAAACGCGTTATGTAAACAATAAATAAAGATTCAACAATGCAGTCTAAAAGAAGTAATCGATCGTAGCAAGCGCATATAATTGCACATAGGTGTATGGTGTATTATACGCTATGTTTTAATGGACAGGTACGCAACTTAGTTAGAATCTGCCTCTCGCAAAACACTCTGCATGGCTATTTTCCCCAAAGAATACCCAGAAACCTATAAACATACTGTATTTTTTAAATGTTTTCAATTGTTTATAGATAGATTGATATTTTTTAAATTATTTTTTTACCAAGACCATGTGCATTAGTATAAATTTATACGAATCATTATTACCACTCCTATATCTAAAGCTAAGTATACTACATACAACTAGTTCAATATGCCTAGTCCAACGTATGAGCATTATTAACCCTGAACACGAGTATTATGTGTTATGAAAATTATACATTGTTTTGTGCCAGCCCTTAAGCCTTTCAGCTAGATTCAGTTTAAAAATCATTAATGACCAATTACTGAAACTTGTTATTTTTTAAATCTTGCATGAATCTAAAACATGGTTACATAGTCTGATTAGCTGCGAAGTAAAATATAGGAAATTAGTGTAATATGAAAAATACAAGCTCAGAAATGCACATTGCAAATTTTTACAAAATATTTTATGTACAATGATACTGAAAAAAACTCCGCATTTTGGATTTAAGGCTTGCGAGACGCCTCGATCGGTGTAGCTTATTCGAATTAATGAGATAGCTAAGATGTGGTTCCTATTAAGGGGTGTACTCGTAACTTTAATTGCTGACCAGCTCTGTTATATCATGAGTGGCTCGGTTTTCATTGAAATTGTAAATACGCGTGGTTTTTTATATTTTTTGGTTTAAGAACTCAGGTTTCGAGATTACTCGCGCCGGCTGTCAGTTGTGTTGCAACAAAATG
>JAQIXW010004623.1:0-11333 GCA_034700685.1 Willowsia buskii
TTTACGTCATCAATCAAAATAGAATCTGTTTTTAGAACAGCACGTTTTATGCTGATGAAGACATGTTTTCTAAAATGCGCAATGTTTTTTTCTTCGTTTCGTGCTAAAAGTAATTTAAATAGGTAAAATGATACCCTCAGTTGATACAATTGAATGATGTAGTAGTAAGTAAATTAAATTTTGTGTAAGAATTGAACAAAAACAGTGTTTCCTGGGTTTCCAAATATACTTTTTAATAAAAAAATATGTAATACGTTTATATCAATATGTTTATGCATTTAAAGTTTTAAGGCTACTGTTATAAGATATTATGTCACCTACGAAGTTTCAACATAAAGACAGTCCTGGGAAGCCTCAAGAAGCAAAATATGAAGATTGAACTAGTAATTTATAAACAGTTTAGAAATCTGCTTGTAATTTTGTTTGCGTAGTAAGTTATAAATACACTGTAAAATGTATCCAGGAAAATTAGGAACTATAAAATCATCAGAAGATGAGAGAAAAGTTGTCAGTCGTTTTGTACCCGTAAGACTTACATTTACTAGTAATATTTATTAAGTGACAAAGCAAAAAATTGAAAATTGTTGCTAGAAATATGGCTCTTCTGTCCGGATTACTCCTTTTGTTACTATACACAGTTTTGAGTGAGCAGAGAAACGAATTCTCGTCTCAGACTTTTAAGCCAAATTTGGTGTTTGGTGGAGGAAAACCTTTGAGATGTAAATAAAAGTTATAAATATTTATCATATACTGAATCGTGTTTACTTTATAGTAAGTTTACTGTCAACTAATGGTGTTTTTGAACATTTAGCCATGTATTCGGACCAGTCGTACAAGAAGATATCCGGAATTTACCAAAATTTGCCGGTCATACATTCAAAATTAGAAAAATGCAATCCAGAATTCAATCGATGCATTTACAAAAAGAAAGTTGGACCTTCAGGACGTAAGCATAGATATTTTTTTTATTATATGGGTAGATTTAGATGGATATTAATTAATTATTATATTGTTGCAGTTATCGATCTGGTATATTTCCTTAATCAGGAAAAAAATCCAACGCCGGACTTACCTGAGACTTCTATCCCTACTATCTCACAACAGCAGTCAGTGGAGAAACAACCCTTGCGAAAGCACATGTGGAAAAATATTTTTAAACCAAGTGTCTACAAAAAGCTCACTTTTACAAATTAGTTGGTAAGGTGAAATTCTATTAGCTTATATGCAGTATTGCAAAATAAAGGGTAGAAATAAATATTTACTAGCACTTAATTTTTTAAGCCGATAGGTCTGAAAAATAGTTGCAAATTTTGTTTCGTTCATTATAATCAATATTTAATGGATTAGTCGTTTACTAGTTCTGCTTCCTTTAATGTTTCCATACATGTTGAATTTTTGGCAAAAAAAAATTTAGTTAAAATTTTTCATGTCTGTAATTTTTTTTTTGTATATTTAAATCTAAGTTATAAACATTTGTATAACTAATAATATGCGATCATAACATTGTAGCTGGTGCAGAAAATACAAACAGTTCTACCATAAACGATTATTAAGTATTTTATTTTGATAATCTTAAGTATTTATCAATATTTGTGTGTAATATACACAAGGAAGATTTTGAACAATAAATAATAACTAAGTTGTTCACATTATAGCAATTTAAGACGTATGATACGGCAAATTTCTGCAATCTTTCAACTTTGCTGAAGTGATAGCATTATATAGATGCAAGTATTCACTGTAAATGCATTACATTATTTGACACTATTTTACACTTTGAACAATTTTGACACAACAGCAAAATCACTACTCCCACTTTTAGAATAGCTTTGGCTCGGTTGCCCCTTGGCAAACTGTTATAATGCCTACGGAAAAAATATTTATTTTAGATATGAAAAACCATGAGTAAAATCAAGCTATATAGGAAAGAGGTCGAAATCTACTTTCAAATTTTGGCAATTCATCGTAATAGGATGATAGAGCATTAAAAATATGTAAACTCTCAACTTAAAAAGATTCAAATACACTCACCATTTTCTGTTGGAGGGCGCCCAACGTCGAAAACGCCTTCCAAGGGGATCGAGCTGGAGTTCATAAATTTTGACGTGGAGACTTAAAATTACAAACGTTAAATGCGCAATTATTCTCTAGGTGGCCTATTTTTGGAATTTTAATTTCGGTTTCTGATTAAAAGTTATATCATGAAACATGAAAATAGAGGTATTTTCTCAATACTTAATAGGGTTAATGAAGACACACACTTGTTGGCAAATTTAGTTTTAAATTTAAAACTAGAAGTTGCCGATAACACTAAAAACCGAATTTGCTTAATTGTGTATTTTTTATTAAATTGTCAACTAGTGAAAAGTGCCTGAAGGCTGATTTTGAAATTTAGATAATGCATGGCAACAAAGTTGGTTTATGTGTCACATAAAAATAGTTGTAAACACATTTAAACATAATTTTTTAAACCTGACAAAATAAATATTTTCCAGAATTTCTATATTTAAAGTTACGCAAATAAAAATGTTAAAAAATAAATTCTTGTCAACACTGCAATTTACTTTGTAATGCCCACTGATGAGCCTGGGATAGAAGAAAAACAGTTTTACTTGCAGATTTTTCTAAAGTAGCCGGACACACGTGATTTGAAATGCGATAGTCCAGTTTGACATGAGACGATAAGTTTTAGATAAACTGCATACCTACCGTTTCTACTGTAAGCTGTTAGCAATTACTAATTGCCCGTCAACTGCATATTGAGCTGCTGACAAATAACATTTTTAGAAGAACCAGACTACAAAAACAATATTGCTGTAAACATGTTATGCTTTCTCTTACTAAAATTTTTTTCAAAACAAATTCTTTTTTTTCAGCGCTCAAATGATTACGTTAAGATTTTAATGAGCTTTAAGCTTAAAACTGGAACTTGCTAATTTTTTCTGTTTTCATACATCCGCTCAGTTCTCATGTAAAAACTGAAAGTTCCCTATTTGTACAATACATTATAAAATATTTTAAAACCGTACTATACCATAACTTTTATTGAATATTATACAAATTCTTATAATATTCCAAAATGCTTATGGAAGCACACATTTTAAGCACAAAAATTCTGAATAGATATTACCATCTGTTTTGTCAAATACCTTTTCAATGGAATCACGACTATTCTGTCTACATTTACAACCCAAACCTCTCACCTATCAAACGTTTTCAATTAGGAATATCGTCTTCAGCAATACTGATAATGATTTTCTCTTCAATTTTAAACATTGCTTATTTTGGCATTTGGAAGCCTGACACTTCTTACACAAACCTAACAATAGTATTACATATACTTGTTGTTGTGTACGTTGCCATTGTTTTAAGCCTTTCTTTACTGGCAGTTACTTACCAAAACGAAGAACTTGCTGCTATAAAGCAGCTTCTTAAAATTGAGAAAGATATGTTTATAAACTTGATAGGCCATAAAGATAAGGTAGTCATGTTGCTACCAAAACAATTGAAAGTTTCACGAGCTGGTTTTCTTCTTCTAATTATTATGATGTTCGTCCCACCACTGTTTTTACTGCTACTTATTGGCGCAATTTTGTTTGATTTGGATCCCTTGTTTTTGACAGTTGAACTTGTCCTGCCAAATCCGTTTTTACGATAATCAGTCACTAATTTGTGTGGAATAAGCGTACGCTTTTCTGTTACTTTTGTTGCAATGGCTGGGCTTAGCAGAGTTGCAACAGAAATCATCGTCTTATTCGTTATATTTCTTGAAAGCTCTTCAAATATTTTGTTAATTTTAATGAAGGTTAAAAAATTTGCATATTTTTGTTTTCATTACAAACTCTTAAGCATATTGTTATCGATGACGTTTGAATTCAATTTTTTAGCAGTATATGTAGGACTGCTTGCTTTCTTTTGGATTCAAGTTATTCTCGTTTGGGTATTTGTAAAAGGGATGGACAAAGTGTGGATTGAAATTGTACTTGTATTTGGAGTTGTACTTTTAATGATTACAATTTTACATGTGATTGTGGTAGTAATGCTTACTTTACTAAATACCTATTCTAAAAGGGCAGTTGAAATGCAGACCGAAAGAGTTAGGCTTCGAAAATGAATTAGGAAATCGAGAATACAGGTTTGTTCGTTAAAGGAGATCAAGTCAATGAGACATCTTTTTTGGTACTATGGACCTTTTATGAGAGTTAATCAGGAATTTTTGAAGGAATATTTTAATATTTTGCTTTCACGAATAGCTGACAGTATTCTCATCTTTTAATATATGAAACACTGAAACAGTTAAGTTTAATTATGTGACATATTCTATGAGCAAGCTGGTATATGTTTTCTGAAAATATATAGTGTAACGCTTGAAGCTATTTATTGGTCTAGTTCAATTATGTTTTAATTAGATTATATTGTATGTTGTGATTTTTTATTACAGTGCTGGAGGATCAAATGTTTTATTTTTTATGCTTCTACAATGTAAAAATAAATATTGTAAACTCGAAAACTCTTTAAATATTATTAGAACACTTTGAATGCTGTTAGAAGGTTATCATTGCTATACCCAAGTTGCATCAATTGCACATCTGTATTATATTGCCAGCGAGACTTGCAAATCAACTGGAAGAAGAATTTATGGAGCGACAAGACAATTTGGTTAATTCAGAACTGCAAAAGTGTCAAGAAACGGCTCTTATTGCACCGCAATTCATCTGCAATAAAGTTCTTAGAAAGATTAAAGTCAAAAACGGAGATGTGGTAAGTATGGGGAAAGAAAAAATTGGAAATTTCCATTTAGGAATAAACTTTAAAAAACATGTAATTCCATTTGTTAAAGATCGATTAAGACGTCTTGAGATGTCTGAACTGTTTGATTGGTGGATGCCCTTTATTGTGAGAAATGTTCCATTTGAAGTAGCTAATCCTGTGGAAAAGCCTACGATGAAGAGAAATATTGTTGTTATATTTGTGATATTAATGGTAGGGCTGGGACTGGCGACTTGCAGTTATGCTGTGGAAACAAGATTAGAAATTTACAAGATAGCAGCTCGTATCTGGGACAAAATGATTGAATAAGTATTAAAAATGAAGCCACGGAAGTGACAATATATTATCTTGTATATGTGGAATGTATTTAGTAATTGATAGTCAATTTTGGGAGAAAGTTGCTTTTTCACAATTTTGAATTTTACTTTTGCTATTACAAAGTCTTGATATAAGTGTGTTTAATGCAATTATTAGCTCAGAGTTAAAGCATGGCTAAAATAGCCCATCTTTTTGTATCTTTCTTGAGATTGAAAACGTGGGTTCAGGACAACAATGGCTTCATTTGATGACTTCAACCATTTGACGTTATTGCTTTTGTGTACATAATCGACCAGCTGATTTAGTTGGTTTCTGTGAACTCAAAAATTAATAAAATTAAATTATTTGTAATACAACATGAACTAGATTGAAATGCTATTTTCTTTCCAGAAATTCAAGCCACATGCGTCAAAAAGATAAATATACTCATTTCTAAAAAAAACTAGCTTAATATCTCATATTTTAGATCTTCATTTTCTCTGACATCATATTTTTTAACTTAACCAAAATACATTCCTCCTGTTAAAAAGGTGAAACCTTATTAGCAAATGGGTAACATCTTCCAAAACATTTTCAAGAAATGAAAAGTTTCTGTTTCTTTTTACGTCATCAACCTCGTTTGTTTCTTTTTTTAGCACAGAATGTTCTTAGACCAGCAACATGACTTTCCGATGACAACAACTTACTTCTTTATTTACGTAATGTTTTCTTCTTTATTTTCATTTTAAAAGTAATTCAAATATGTAAAATGATACAAGCTGTTGATACAATCGAATGATGTAGTAGTCGGTAAATTAAATTCTGTATAAAAATACAAGCTAGCGAGTCAAAAGCCAGGGAAGCCTTAAAAGGCAAACTTGTAGATTGGACTAATAGTTCAATAAACGAAGTTAAAAAATCTGTTTGTAAGCTTGTTTGTGTAGTATCAGCTATTAATACACATGTATCCAGTAAAATTTACCACTATAAAATCATCCGTTGACGAGAAAAATCTGCCAGTCCGTCTGTCACAATACCTGTACGAGGTACATTTACTACTAATCTGTTTTCTGCAGCCCTCCAAAAACTGAAACTTGTGGTGATAAACATGGCTTTGCTTTCTGGGTTACTACTTTTGTTACTATATACAGTTTTGAGTGAGCAGAGAAACGAGTTTTCTTCTCAGACTTTTAAGCCAAATTTGGTTTTTGGTGGAGGAAAACCTTTAGGATGTAATTCAAGTTTTGCAAATAATAAATATGGACCGAATTGATTCTTTTTTTGTAAGCTTATTGTCAACTAATAGTTTTTTTAAATACCTAGCTCTCTTTCCGGTGCAGTCATACAAAAAGATATCCGGAATTAACAAAAATTTCCCAGTCTTCCATTCAAAACAAGAAAAATGCAATCCAGAATTCAATCGATGCATTTACAAAAAGAAAGTCGGACCTTCAGGACGTAAGCACAGATATTTTTTACGAATAAACGGGTAGATTTATTCGTATTGTAATTAATTTTTTATTACATTTTTTCAGTTATCGATCTGGTACATTTCCTAAATCAGAAAGGAAATCCAACGCCAGACTTACCTGAGCCTGCTACTATCACTCCTGTCTATCAGTCAGGGGAACAACAACAAAAACAGCCCTTGCGAAAGCATATGTGGAAAAATATTTTTAAACCAAGTGTGTACAAAAAGTTCACTATTACATATTAGTTTGTAAGGCGAACTTCTATAAGCTTGTATAAAGTTATGGAAAATATGAAGGATGGGAAAAAGTAAGAATAAAAATTTAGCAGCACTTTATAAGCCGATAGGTCTGAAAAGATAAGTGACATGATTAGTTTCCATAATTGTAATAAATATTTTATCCATGTTTCGTTTGTTGATTGTGATCTATTTAATGTTATAATATTTTATTTGAATTTTTTAATTAAAAGTTTAGAGCTTTTCATGCGAAATTATTGCAACTGTAAAAATTGTGTTTTTAAGTTATGAGGATTTGAATACTTAGTAATTTGCAATCATAACATTGCAGTTTACTGGCAAAATATAAAAGCAGTTCTACCATAAACGATTATCAAATATTCGTCAGTATTTGTAAATTGTGTAAAATGTACAAACAAGATTTTAAAGAATAAATATCAACTAATATTATCACAATATCGCATTTTAAGCGGTGTGGTCTGAGCAAAATTCATAATCTTTCAACGTTGCTGAAAGGAAATCAGTCCCGTTATATTTATAGAGTACAATAATAATTATTATTACGTGATTTTATTCATCCAGTGTTCTTTTCTCAAACGTCATATTTTTAACTACGTGACACAACGGAAAAATCATTGCTCTTGCTTTAAAATTGTTCGTGTGTTAGATTTGGTTAGGTTTGATTTCAAATATCATAGTCATATCATATTACTTCTCAAAGCCTGCCTCAAAGTTTTCCGTTGCAGTCGACAAATTGCTTTTGCATATGATTTCTCGACTATCAAGTTGCTCCGGTGTCTACAGCACCAAAGAAGTCAAGGAATATCCTTCGGCGCAATAATTTTTGTTTTCGGTGCTATGATGGGTTCTAGTTTTGAATATTTTTATACAAATGAAAAATATAAAAAAGTCTGGTTCGATTTCAATTCCAAAGTCGTTATAAGTTTATGTCCGACCACGTTTCTGTAACGTTTTTAATTTAAATACAATATCGATTGTTTATTATTCCTTAGTATTCAAAATATTATTATCTTTTTACACATCTCATTACATTTACGCAACAATAAGGAACAGTTTTTAAACTCCTTTTCAACGTTTTGTCTGTCCGCACCATCATCATAATTGTTTATGACATAACTGTTTTGGAATGCGTAAATATTTAAATTAATATGAGATTTTAAAAAGGAATGTCTGGAGAAAAAGTAAATTTTAGTATATAGTTATTAAACTCATAAAGCTTGTTAACAAGTATTACATATTTCGTAGACTTCTCCACGTCGATAAGTTTAATTTTCCAATGTTTTCCTTAAATGTTTTTTTATGGTTGCGGGACGAGAAAATTGTTTTCCAATCATATTTTGAACTCCTATCACATGATCTATCAAGCAGTAAATGAAAAAAATACTTTTGGTCATATTGATGTGCATTGAATTGTATTGTAAGTGGGCTTTTATGTCGGCGAGAAATACGGATTTACCCGGGTTTTGATAGGCCCTTATAGATTATTCCATTCCCAAATCAGATTTAAACTAGCAAGTAGAAAAACCAAATCAAAACATATATGCATATAAATTGAAACTAAGAAAACTCGTCATTGTCTTCCATTGCTTAAATATATGTAATAATTATAATTGGTTAAGTTTTATGTAGCCTAATAAAATCCGATGCCGATTTAAAACAAATACAACCCATACCCATATGATTTTGTTGTAAAACCCATGCGTCCTCATATGCCTGCAAAAACTAATCAACCAACCTCAATTTGATATGGAGAATTATTTCCTGTCTCAATTTAAAAATAAATCTTAATTGACCCACCTTAATTATTGTTTAAAATGAAAAAACAAGCATGCCAATATACATATTTGCTCAAATTGATTTTTACTGCGCACGTAGGTCTCAACCATATTTTTTAGAAAGTCAAGCAAGTCAACAACTCATACTTTTTTCTTCATATTCTACAAACTATTTTTTTTTCAAAAATGGTTTTTACAAAGGCGGAAATCTTAGCGTTAAAATTTCTTTCAAAAACTTACAAACATATTTGGCCATTTCCATTAAAATTCGATCAAATATCTACCCGACTCTGTACAGTATCCCCCAAATGGCCTTCTTGGATTCCGTTTATAGCTATGACCCTCTACATTTCTACTTATGCGCTTGGTAGTGGCATTGGAGGAATCGCATTTAGATACATTTTTCCTCAACCTGGTTTCGACCGCATTCACACAATTATATACATGCTCATCTGTTTTTCTCTGTTTTGGTTAGTGGATCTATTACACACGATTTTAAGCTGTGTTGAAAGATTTCTCTTTTCATTCAACGGAATCCTAAATTTGGCTGATACCATTTCAAAAGGTGACACAGAATAAATTTTTAATTCTATATTTTTGTAGCTTACATAATTTGCTTTTATTTCGACATTCGCAGACTATTCCTCATCTGTGCGGGATTCTGAAAGTGATGTCAGCAAAATTCAAAAAATGTTTCTATTCATTCCATTTGGTTCTTTCCTGACAATTGTTGTTCCTCCGGCGTACATCTTAACAGGATTTGATCCTACCTATTATATAGCTGAATATTTTATGGATAATCCTTTTTATCGGAGCAATCTCGCAATACTTTGTGGGTTTCTAGCTCGGGTTTTCTGTATTGTTGTTGCATGCATAGAAATATTTAGAAGTGCAGCTTTTCTATTATTTATCGTTTTAGTTCTGATGGATAGATTGAATGGTATTATTAGGAATGCTTTGCAAAATTGTCGAAATTGTGTAAAATTTTATAAAATTTATATTCAGCTTTTTATTGCTTGGAGATATGTTGAAGATATGCTTCAAAATTTGGTGTATATTTCACTCACTGTGGAATTTTGGTTTACTGTAACTTTAATTTGGATTTGTGTAAAATGTTCACCAGGAACCATTGGATTTCTTTTGTACTGTTGGCTTGCTAGTGCCCTTTTGTCCTTATTGGTAGGTTTCAATACGATCATATTAGAACTGTGTGATATAATGGAAATGTTCTTACAAGCTGTTAAAATCAATTCTCTTCGAGCGGAATTTGCACTTAAAAGAAGGAGAACTAAATTTAACAAAATTATGTATCTTCAAACGAAAGCGGTTCGTCCAATCACTTTAAAGTATGGCTTTTTTGGACTAATACGACAAGGATTTATTGGCGAGTTTATGTTGGTTTTAGTTTTTCGTACATTTGATGCAGTGATTGTGTTTGAGTATTAAGTAAATATTTTAATATTATGTATGCATTGTTCATAGTTTGAAACCATATATTATCCGTAATTCTATTTCATTTTACATTTAAAAGTAAAGTATATAAAACCATTTAAGACATAGAAGCAATAAATAATTTAATTAAAATCAATTTGCGCTGGTAATTTTTGCAAAATATTGGTCTAAAGCAGTCGCTAAGGGAAAGTTTCAAAAACGAGACCAGATAAATTTAATTTTTTATTATGAGATGACTTGATATGATTGAATGCGTAATATATGTACTAAAATAGACTACTTACATAAGCAATTACCAAAGTAAATCCGCTATGTAGCAACGATAGAATAACCAGTTTAAAAACCGTTTATTGTGCTAAAATATGAACATATACTGTAATATCTTATATAAACGCCTCCTCCGTTTTACTTAATGTTTTAATAAGCGCCCAGGTTAGACCTATGGATTTTTAGATTATTACGACATGGATTTGTCGGTTAATATATTTTGGTTTTAGTTCTTCGTACATTTGATGCTGTGATTATGTTTGCCTTCTAATCAAAATGTATTCATTATTATTAACATTCCACTTTGGTGTTTGAAAATGTTTTATTTCTTTAGCTCTCACCACTAAAATGTTTTTATATATATAATTTTACTATTACAGTACAATGGCCAAGTCTTAATAATAATTAGTGTAATGTTTGTGTTTAGTGCTATTAATAAATCTGAGTAAAGCGTTGCTAAAATATATGCTATAATATTTAGCTCACGTGTCTTTATCTTCAATTTAGATTGAAAACGTGGCTTAGATCAACAATGGTTTCATTTGATGACTTTGTGCATAGTATTTCTGAGTATTTGATAATCTAGCTCATGTAGTTGTATTTCATGTAAATACTCGAATATTATCAAAATTGAAAATAGTTCTTACTGAATTCATGTTTTTTTGTGTGAAATATAAGCCACATGCGTCAAAAAGGAAAACAAACTTTTTCTCTAAAAAATCTCATATTTTGTATCTCCACTTTCTTTGACATCATCATATTTTTTGTAACTTGTAAATAAGACGTTTGAAACCTTACAAACCAACAGCTAACATCGTTCCAAAACGGATGGTTTTTGCTTCGTTTTTTGTTGGCAATCTTGATTGAATCTGCTTTTTGCTCAGAATCCTTCTTTTAGACCAACACATTTTCTGTTGATATTAACGTATTTTGTAAAATTCGCATTGCTTTTTCCAACGTTATAACCAGAGATGGAGATCTTAGGATTTTGCATCTTTTTTGTGGATGCGCATATCGCAAAAACGTTTGACATGTAAACGAAT
>JAQIXW010004624.1:0-11329 GCA_034700685.1 Willowsia buskii
AATAAACATGACCTGATCCAAACAAAGATACACCTACAAGTTGAGCCCTTTGTTTGTTTAAATTTGCGCGAGATCAAATGCATAAGATGGCTTAAGCAGAAGCAGGATTGTTTGGAATTCGATTGAAATGAAAATCATGTAACAGTGCTTGTCAGAGTCAATCATAATATTTCTTTTTTTAAGTTTAGCTTTCAATCGGAGTGTATTGATATGAAACACTGATCTTGAATGTAGCCTTGACCTGGAATTTTCGAGCTCGCATTTTATTTATCTTACCAGCCAGCCATTAGAACGATGAACTTTTTATAATGGATTATAAAAGTTAAAATCCATATGTGCAGATATTTGATTACATCAAATGGAAATGTTTTCAGTTCCGTTCCAACAGCGCCAACTAACCGCATGCAGCATATTATGGTGAAAAGCAATGTAAAGTAAACCTTCGATGATTAATTTGTTCCAGGGCATACATATTTTTGTCTATTTCATATTTGGAGGTTATTGGACCCGTGACAAAAATCTGCAAAAAATTATTGGAAATTTGAGAAAAAACGGAATGACTAACGCAGTGTATTTTTTCCTGCATTAAAACTGAAAAGGCTAACGACTTGTCAACCTTTGCTTTGAGTTTTGCCCTGTGGGCTGTTCTTTCTGGGATGCATGTGACTTCAAACATTGTTTTTTGATCGTACAAGAAGTACCGCTATGAAATTACTTTTTTTTCCAAATTTTAAGTCTTCAGCTTTTCATTTTTTACACGTGTAAGCCTTAAATGCGATTTTCAGGTGAAAAAATCTCAAATCAAAAGCTGGTAGAAACAAAAAATGGAGATTTTCCCTCCCTTTAACATCAGTGTATCAACATCACATCAGCAAAAATCTTGTTTGTGGCTTGGGCTTGGCTATACCTGACTTAAAGCTTATATTATGCGGTTTACTTTTGATATTTATACGACAACCAAGACAAGGTAGGATTATTACGTGTAGTATTAAAAGAACGGTTTTCTTTCGACAATTTTTTACTTCCATTTTAGGAACTTTTTCTGCTGAGAAGGAGAAAAAATCTTGACAGGAGTAAAAAGTTAAGTAGATATCCTTCTTTTTAAAGAAAAATGGCTTTTTATTATTTTTTAATAGATGAACTCTCTAGCAAGAAAGTTCACAAATAGAAATGCGATCATGTCATTTGTAAGTTTTAAAAAAGCACACTCAGAGTGAGCTTGTCTTGTCAAAGATGCGTCTCAAGATGCGAACGAGATTTTTTCATGAAGTCATGAAGGTGATGATGATGATGACAGACGGTTCTGATCTTGTCAAAAAAGTATTTATCAATGCTCACTCTGAAACTGAATTCGAATCACATATGCTATAATATGCACGGTGCTTTGCTATAGAAAAAAATAAAACGGAAAAAATTTGAGAGTTGAAAGATTTCTCTGTTTCTGCGTTTGTTAGTGCCTTAGTGCGAATAAAGAAGCTATCATCAGCAGAGATCATAAAGAAATGATATAGAGAGAGGTGCTTTATGGCAGTTTGGTTGGATTTTTGTGGTTTCGCTTCTTTTAAAGAGTTGTTAAATCTCAGAGGAGAAACATTCCTCAGCAGTATAACAAATAATAAGATCTTATTTGTGTGTAGGTATATAAAATTTGCAATGTTAAAAGAACAGAAAGCTCATTTTCTCTCATTTTAAGGCTCTCGCTCTGCACTGCTCTCCTTATCTTTTGCAGCAGATCAGAAAAAGATTTCGATTGCTAAAACGTAATAAAAAAGTGCATCGTTTTTTTAAACAAAGAGACGAGCTTACGTACTAGGTACACAGCTGCAATGTACTCACACCACTAATTCCTCTGTCTTCATCTTCACACAATCACACTAATTCCGTATTATCTTTATCCGTTTCCCATTATTCGCATTCACAATATCACAATCACGCATAATAGTGACAATAAGCGACAATGCTGTGTCATTAATAGTTGATGTTGATATGGTGGAAAAAACTACATTATTAAACGGACCTCAAGCATATCGACAGTTGACAATAGATAGACTCGCTAGTTATTGCAAATTACAAATGGCATTCCAAAAACTTAAAGTGAAATATAATGTACAATTGACGACGACACGTCACGAATCATCTACTCAAGTTTTTAAAGCGATAAAAATAGTTTTGCCTGTTTCCTTTCTGTCATTCTTCCGTTTTTTATTTGACGTTGACGAGTTGACGACGAATAAAAAACCGATTTCAACAAATAATAGCTATTCATCAATCTGTATGTTCTGCCTGTATTTAATGCACGTAATGCGCTATAGAGAATTAGCAATGCAAGTTAGGCAAACAGATGAACGCCGACATTCCTTATTTAAATATTTGTTTTTCATTGTTATTCACTGACAACTGCAATGCCATGTTTGCGTTAGTTTTCTACTTTCATTTTATTTCTTGTAATTTTTCAAAAGCCTTTGATGGATACATCGATGCGCAGCAGTTGGCAAAGATTAGTTCAAGCACCACACTTTTGAACGTTGTAACATGTCTATATTATGCGTTTTGATATTTGCATTTCTAAATTCATCTGAATTCCAATGCTGATGGTGATTCTCGTTTCATTCGTCAACCTAAAAAAAATCTCAATTCTCAACCTTTAAGCCAAGTCGCGTATTACTCACAGTTTGTCATCTTTACCTTTTCACATTTTGAACAGTTCACATTATGCATATACTCAGTAACAAAATGCGCATATAAATATTTATACGTAACATTTTTTGCATAGTTGTGAAAAAAAGTTGGAATCACCGAAGGATGATACAGCTATAAAATACTCGTAACAAGAGCCTTATAACTCTTTTAAGCACAACTAGTAGTCATCATGCACATAAATAAATTCAGAAAAGCAGAGTCATCATTTATCATAGCCATTTCCTTCCTATTTTCAACACCACGCCACACACGCAAAGAGGAAATACTGTTGGCAGATTTGTCCGTATCACTTTGTAATCTTCTGCTGCTCTCTAGTTTAAATAGATGAAGAAGAGTTCTTCTATTATCCCAATATTATAGATAATATATAACGTAGTAATGACCGCAGACACATAATATACGCATGGTGCAAGAATATACTATGAATTTGCATGTTATTTATTCATAAGGGATGTTGGTCTTTCCTCAGGTTTTATTTGGTCATAATGATTCCTGGTATCATACCATACCTATAAACATAGCACTTTTTATGATAATGTATTTTGCTCTCTGGCACTCGGGCCGCTGGTACCCTCTTTCAGCAATCAGCATTTTAAACAGAGGAAGTTGATCAGCCAACCTGAATGCATTGCATAGCCACATGTCTCTCTGTTGTTTTGATGAACACACTTTTTTAATGGAAGTACATCCTCCCCCTTCCTCCTACACCTCTCACGTCTGCTCTTCTACCTACTATATCTGTTTTTAGCTATGATTATTATTATATCATACAACCACACCATGATTATTATCATCATTGCCTGTACTTTGTCGACAATCTGAAGATCATGATGATGATGATGATGAAAAAGTGAGTGAGAGAGAGAGAGGAACTTATTTTTACTATTAGCTCTTATTATTTTGTGAGCACTGAAACCCTTTTATTGCTGCGAAAAAGAAGAAGCATCGACCTGACTGCCTGTCTACCTTTACCTGTAATATTATTTTCTGAGCAACAACATCACATCATCACGCACAGGTTGTTGGCCATATGGCTGATGTAGTATTCACCCCATTGCATTGTTGAGCATTGTTGAGCACCGCAACTTCCTTTTTTCAACTCAATCTACCCCGTCGTATGTTACGTTTTTTGCTTTAACTTCCCCTCACTTCTCTCTGCTTATCTTTTCACATTACATTCTATATTTTGCACCCATAATGCCTCTTGATGATAATAGAATGACGCTTTAGAAAAGCTCGCAGCCTGACACAAAGGCTATACATGGGTATCCTTTAAAATAATGTGATGCGGTCTGGTATTATTTTATTACTAACATTATGTATTCGCTGCTTTTCGAAATCCAAAAACAGTTGTGCTCAGACTCTGCGAGAGAATTTTAAATGTAAAAAGACAAGAATGGAAGAAGATGATACATTGCATGACTAATGGTAATTGTTGCCGTTGTTAAAATAATTTATAAACATAAGGGGATTACAAAGCACAAAGTAAGGCACAGTATGTTTTGGAGGTATCATCTTCATTTCTATGAAAAATTACAAAGATATTATGTTACTTATTTTTGGTAAAGTTACTCCCAAGATTTGATTGTCTTCGTGGTTTCGTTTGTGCATTACCTGCTTGCTTGTCATAGAGGATTACAGCATTATTATTACACATTGTTGCATTGTGGTGGTGTGTGGTGTCGTCGTACCTATTAGATCAGAACAAGAAGGAGGAATAAATTTATTCGGATTCTTTACAGCTATATTATTTGTAGTAGTTTCAGTTTGTCGTGTTAGTGTTCTTTTAAAAATATGTGAAAGACGGGTTTGTGAAACGAAAAAATATTGAAAAACAAATGAAGAAAAATTAATATAAACTTTGATTGCGTGACTGCCAGTCAGAAACAGGGAAAAATGTGTTGGGGGAACTTCCTGCTGTCGGCTGACAATGAGTCACTGATGATAAGCCCTGATGTTTTTTGAGGTAGTGAAAGAAGGTCAATGATATTATATTTTCATTGAAGATTGACCCTGTGTTGTTAAGTTGTGCAGTACAAATAAAGTATATATGTAACGTTTGTTAATGAGTTGATACATTATTTCCAGTTAAGAGATTCGCATTACACACACGATGCGATGATACGGGATGTTAATGAGTGTGGGAGCATTCTGCGGCATTTTCTCTAGTATTTGCTCAGCCTTGTTAGCTCAACATATAGACAAACTTGTGAAAATGAGTTAACAACACGAAGACAACAATTGAAAATTCAATTAGTATAGTGGCAAGCAAATAACGACGGCGGGGGAATTGTTAAAAAGTAAAATGCAATTTGTCGCATTTTCTTTTCACACTACAAGAGCAAAGGAAAGTCGCGAACTGTACTGGCGTTGATGATAAATTTTCAAGTGAAATCATCCAGGAGGAAAGCAAATTTTCAAAAAGTTTTAAATTGAATTTTCTCGCAACTCGCAAGTCAAAATAGTCGGTGTTCTTTGATCATCTTTCCTTTGTCCCTGTTATTTTTTATAATATTATGCTATCCAACAAGCGGAAAATACTGCAAACTACAAACATCAAAGTTAATATTATAATAGGCAACTTTTAGGCAAGTAGTAGAAGTAGGGAAAAAGTGTGAAGAGGTGTCATGTACAATGCACTCTTTGTGAGCAAAGTGCAAATTGGATAAAAAGTGGTTGTAGAACTTCTTGTGTGTTTCCACAATCTTGGCAACATCATCACACCGCACACTATCCCAGCCAGAAAGAAGAGACCACCAAAACAACCGTTTTTTACATTATCATTTGCATGGTCGTGTTAAACGAAACCTAATTTTTATCATGAATCGATCGACTCTCCGCCACTCGACTAGCCTCTAATCAACCACATATAGCACATAAAATGCAGACCACTCAGCCAACAGCTAGAGAACTCAAAGATCAGAAACCAAAATCATGATGGTGATCATCGGGAAAATGAGATTCTTGTTGCTTTTGTGTGTTGAGTGAAGAAGAACACCAGTTTTTGAGTGAGCTCGTCCCAGTGATGATGATGATGACATTAGCATTGGAGTACCTACTTCTACTTGTATTGGTCTAAACCGATGAAAACAATCCATCAAAAATCGCTCATCACCGTCATTATCACCTCGTGATCATGTTGATCCCCATCGGAGAATAGAAGTGGTCGCTAATTTATGTTATGCCGTAGCACGAGCATGACAATAAAACTATCTATCTAATGTTATAAAAAACGGACATGAATATGCATGCAAATTATCTGCACAAAATTTATTAACAAGGTTGATGCTTGCTGCTTTGATCGAGATGATAAGCCGAAAAATAATGTGGCTGTGTGGAAAGTGGAAAATGTCAAGAATTTCGACCATATGCTAAAATAACGATTTGTTGAACAAGCATAAATTGAACTTTTACATTTTTGACACATACTCCTTAGATTAATCAGATCACATCATCGATTGCCTATATGCATCAGTGAAAAAAGTGAAGGAAAAGGAATATTGTAGTAGCATATATCCAAGGCTAGGAAAAATACTGAGATATAGGTAGATGCGTCGAATAATTGGATGCCTGCGTAATTGTCGATGATGATGAATGCGATTATTTCAACGAAAGAGAATGGGGTCGCTCTAATGGATTGTTGCTGAGTTGCTCTTGCAGACTTTTTGACTTTTACTTTAAAAGATAGTTTGCCAGTGACCATGATTGGTTTGCAAGGCTGGTCTAATATTCATGCACTTATGAAGCTTCAATCAACAACTGGGGTTAAGTAGGGAAAATGGACTAGCTCAGTAGAAAATCATTTTTTGTCTGAGACTGAGTTGGCAGGTGGGTTAGTTCTGGTTTAAATAGTGATTGACTAATTTCATGATTGCAGGTAATTTCGAATGATGAAGCATTAAACTTAAGCCATACTACTCAGTAGTAGAAGGCATCATCGTTTTGCCTTTGTCCTATGTGGAAGTCTGCGTTTATCTGTTAATTTGACAGTATTACAGTATATAGAGTGCATGGTCATACATGCATGTATGTTACTGATTGATAATGTGATAATAGTAGAGTATTTATTATTATTGTACCAAATCAACGTGGATTTTTGCGATGATTGTCAAGTTCGTTTATTGGGAAAAGATAAAGCAATCAAAGGACAGTTGGTGCATGAATGTGTGTATGTATTTTTTATCAGTGATGACGAGAATGAGATAAGCGATTTTGTCCCCAGTCACCAGTCTTGAAGCAGTGTTTTTCAGTGAAATTTAACACTCGAGTGCATGTAGACACACAGAAATAAAGTACAGTAAAGTAAATTCTGTGCAATGGATGCATATTATGTTGTGAAAAGAATTTGCGTATGAAGTAAAATTCGCGTTTAGCACGCTACTGCTACTTTGTGGATTGGAAACATCTTTTGGAAGATTTTGAGAAAGTGTTTTAAAACTACCGTTCAGCTATTAAATATTAATTGGAAAAGTAACGAAGTACGTGTAGTTGTAAAATAGTTGACATTTGCCAACTTTCAGTTATACGGTCCGGGTTGCCGGGTTGTGTCGGCTCACATTGATTTGAACAAAGTGAATCAAAAGGAAAGAGTGGAGTAGACTTTGATGACTATTATTGTGCTCAGCTCATACTTTTGAACGCATGAATAGTCACTGCTTTTCATCGTGAATTCCTTTTAATATCTCAATAGTACAAAAATGGATCGTTATCACAAGTAAGTGACAACTGTCAACAGTTGAATCGTATATTAGTTTTTCTGAATTAGAACATCTTCATAGTTCTTAAAGCCATTATATTACGAAAATGTCAATGCAAGACATATGCATGCATTTACTTTCTATTCCAAGACTGGATAAAGCAGGATAAAACCTGGAAAAGCTAATGATGCAAATAAATGCTAAAATTAATAGTATAATGGAATTGTATACCGTCTTCATCCTTGAAGGGTCATTATAAGATACAGTCTAATTTGCAACTTTAATTCAAACATAGAAAGAGTACTCTCAAGAAAAGTTTCAAGTTATTTTTAGAGTTGCTCAACATTGTGTACTTAATTATGTAGGAGATTACCTACTCAGAAAGCGGAAGAACAAGGAGTTTGTATCAAAAGTGCTTAAAGAGCGAAGTATTAGAGTAGAAATGAATGTGTTTAATTTTAATGTGGATAGAACATGTCGGCTAAGGACTACGTAAACCTGTGTGGGCTGTGTAGCTAAAAGTTTTTAACTAAGTGCGTGGCAGAATTAATTTTTAAACCATCCAAACAGCATCTTAACATACCTACTACCTTCTACATAAGCGCACACAAGAATCACAGAAGTATTCAATTCATATGACTATACCATAATATGATAATACGATTGAATAACCGTTAAAACTTTCAATAGCTTTCTTTTAAATTATTGCGTCATCGCTGTTTTTGCTTTTTTGAAGTTTTTAATCCGATTAACTCAGTGTCTTACAAGTAGTAAGGTAAGGCATAGTAGGCTTATAAACTGAATGAAATTCAGAACATACCTAGGTAGGTAGGTAGTACAACAATTCATGCATTTTGTAGTAACTTTTGATGATAGAAAACGAAATAACTGTGCTCTACATCCTAAGAAAATTCATCTCTATGAATTCAAAGTGACATCCATGTTAAGTTATGTCTAGGGCTTTTACTATTACTAAATTGACACATTTTGCATTTTACTGTCATTGATAGAGTTTTAACTACCTATATATTTCTTTTGGAATGCTTGAGTACGTTTTAACACATTTTCAAATGGAAATAAAACCGCTGAATATTATTTTGTGTATTGTTTTTCATAGGGCAGCGAGGGATGGATATTTGGATGCCTTAAAAGAGGCGACGAGGAAGGACTTAAATGGCAAAGATGAAGATGGAATGACGCCCACCCTATGGGCGTCATTTGAAGGAAATTTAGATGCTCTCCGTTTAATAGTTGGGAGGGGGTAAGCTGATACTCCCAAAAGATAATGAAAAATATTTGTTATTGTAACAGTGATAAAAATGTTATTTTTGTCTTATCCTTTCCTTACAGAGGAGATCCTGACAAATGCGACAATTTTGGCAACACGGCCCTCCACTTTGCCGCTGCTCGAGGTCACATGAACTGTGTCAGTTTTCTGGTAAACTTTGGAGTGAATATGTGGGCGTTAGACATTGATTTCCACACAGCCAAGGACCTTGCCGCCATTAATAATCGTGATGAGATCCTCCGCTTTCTAGACACTGCAATAGCCAAAGAGGAGACAAAAGACCCGAAAAAAGCAAAAGCTTTTCGGGAAAAGTCAATGAAGGAAGCGGAGAAGCGAGTAAAGGAATTCGACAAACTCCAGGAGAAAGCTAGGAAGCTCATGGAAGAAGAACAGAAAAAGCGGTTGAAACAAAGGAAAGAAATGGAGAAGCATGGCACTGTCAAAGGCATTCCAGTAATTGGAGCACCTCCACCTATGCACGACCAACATCGACCATCAATGGCATTCCTCTCCTTGAGAAAAGATTCCCGCCTTCTCTATGCATCCCCAAAATTTTCTGAAATAGTAGCCAACCAACAACATCATCATACCACAACCGGAAGTGCTCTCTCTAAATTCACGGGTTCCGGCGTGTACAAAAAAGTTCAACAGAGAAAAGGCCAAACGATGAGTGGTACAAGAGCTCCTCCTCGAGCAGCGGATTCTGAGTTCAAAATGAGGGAAATCGAAGATGGCAAACGTTCAGTGCGAAGTCTTTCCGGGCTGCGAAGGGATTCTGAGGTCCTCTTTGTTCCAAAGTATGACATTTCTTCTAAAAACGCTGGGAAAAGGGGTAAAATATCAGGGCTCTTCAATGAGGATGATGATGAAGATGAGGACGACCAAGTTGACGACATGGTGGACTATGCCAGGGGTGGCCCCATGGATCCAGATTCGATGAGCTATGCAACAAGTCGGAGTGGAGGAACGGTGGGCAAAAGGGCAGGGAGCATTTCAGGAATTGGCATGACTCGTTCCATCTCCCAGCCCGATTATATGCACCAAGTTGGAACAGATTCTGGTTTTACGGATGATACTGCATTGCCCCATAATATTCCTTCCATCTTTGACCGACCTGGATTCGGCTCAGTGGCATTTAGAAATTCAATTACAAGTACATTAGCAACATTTCCCAACTTCAGTCAAAATGGCCACTCGAATGGCGGTGGTGGGAGTAGTGCCAGCGGAGCGAGTAGCAGGAGACACAGGGACTCGATGGATTCCAGTGAAAGTCATAATGAGGCAGGTGCAGATTACCTGTCGGATGAAGGTAATTAGACATAAATATGCAAAACAAATTGCCAATTGCATATTCATTTGAATTCAAGGAATCCAAGGACTAACATGCATGTGTTATAAATTCTATTTCGCAGACGACGATCGAGACCTTGGGGCCGTTGGAGTGTTTCTCGCTGCTGCTGGACTTACTGACTATATCCCTGTGTTCGCCAGAGAGAAAATTGACTTGGAAGTAAGTGATAGCCAGAAAATGTAAATAATCCCGTTGTTATACGTTTTTATAGGCTTCAGTTCTTTCGATTATGGTTAAAATACAAATACACGGAAAGCTACAACGGAATATGGAAATTACTAACAAATTTTTAAGGGAGATAACAACCCCTAGCAAACGGAAGAAATAATTGAATTTTTGGAAGCTAGAAATACCTACAATTCCTACAACGATGTTTGATCTTCACTCACTTAAGAAGAACAATATAATATGAAGTAACAATTGCGCAACCGTTTTCAAATTATGAAAATGTCTCAGATGAGACTGCTTAATTAACGGTTGGTCGATACTCAAAGTGAAGCCAATTTAAAAATCTGGGTGCAATCTTTAGAGACACAAAATACGTAACAATATTCCAAGAAAGATTCGGTAGGATGGACAATCATGTCGCGCATTGTAATGTAACGCTTTGCTCGGTTCTGCTGTGCTGATCAAATGAAAATATAGGTCAAATGGAGAATCTTGGATTAATGAGTACACATTGCATTTGACGCAACGTGTTGTTGACACAATACCTTCTTTCCCACTTTCACTCTCTTCAATTTCTCCAGAAATGGATTCCTTTGTGATTTTTTCGATTAAAATCTCATCAAGGGTGAACATTAATGAAAGAGCAGCAAAAAACATGATAGTATTTCAAACTCCATGGTAAGTAAGAATATATTAACAGGAAGCGTCGACTCCATTGCTTAAAATCCTGGAAAATGCAAATGGATTTTTAATGTGTACGTATGTACATATTTTATCTTCACGTCCTGTTTACTAACTGAACCATGAGACCATTAATTCTATTATCAGGAAACTACAAGATGTTAATGCTGCTGTTGCTGTTCCTGAAATTACAAACAGATCGTTTGCTAAAAGAACTCTAAAAAGATATACCTATTCAGTAATTCAATGTTTCTTCTATTTTTGTTTTATAGGCACTGATGCTTCTAACGGATGAGGATTTCAAGCAAATGGGAATAGAAATGGGTCCAAGAAGAAAATTGCTCAAAGCGATAAATGATCGTCACAGCGCTCTAGAGTCTCCTGGAGAAGTCATCGACAGTCGTCTCTAATTACTTCAAACTCTTGTTGTGGGTATAGTATAAT
>JAQIXW010004625.1:0-11328 GCA_034700685.1 Willowsia buskii
ATAGGGGCCGGCTCTGCGATGAGGAGGAACATGGAGTGGAGTGCACACCTGGAGGGAAGTGTGAGTGCAAAAAGGGAACAAAATGTAAGGACGATGATGGAGGAGGTGGTACCGGTGGAATGAATAAGCACAAGAAAAGTGGAGGAGTTGGAGTGATCACTCGTAAGGGAGGGATTTGGGATGGAGTGAAGATTGGATTTGCGATGCTGTCTTTGGAGAGTTTCCTAATGAATGGAAATCGATATTAATAAAATTAATATAATTTTTAGGAGCTTGTAACATTTATAATTTTAAAGCTTACAATAAAAACTTAATTCTGCAAAATTTATAGTTGTTATCCTTCACTTTCACTATTATTTCACCTGCCCTGTAATTTTGTACAAGCAAAACCAATTTCAAATTTATATTCAGATATTTTCCCGCCTTTTAACAATGGACGTGATCACCAAGGAATTTTGTTCTTGCATTACCCCAATAAAGAAGTAAACATTTTCAATTGAGCGGGAATTTTTTTGAAAAAATGTAGAATATTACATTACAGTTTTTTTGAATTGGTTATAATCGAAAATTAAAACATGAGTAGAGTTCCCATCTTCACCTTCCTCCTATTATCCTTCTGGATTTCCGGAGGAGCTCCGCATCTTCCAGGTTCCTCCACAATTCTGAAGGATGCCCTCAGCTGGATGACCTTTCGGAGGAATGGAGTGCTGGCGAGTGACACAGTGGAGTCCTTGTTCCTTGACAGTGTCAAGAGTAAATACGCGACCTCTGACGTCTACCGCGCGTTTGTCATCGCTTTTGAGAAAGGAGTGGTCCCTCGACTGACACTCAACGAGAACGAAGCTTGTGACCCCAGCTACACTTTGGAGTACAAGAATCCATTCAGCAATTCAGTTGATTATCATCATCAGAAAAAGTTCACCTTCAAAAATTACGAGGACCAGGAGATCACGGACCTTCTCCAGTTCTGTGATTATCGACAAGGTTATCGAAAACATTTTAAATTAATAATCAATTAACTAAACATTAGTGTAACCATTTTTAATAATTGTGGCCAGGTCTCGTCTGCAAACCTTTATCAAAGCGATGCGAATGTCCGGAAGGTTCCTCGATGCAGCCCATCTCACCCGGAAGTCCAGTTCAGCGCTGTCTCCTTCAACAAGATGAGATCTGCGCACTTATCGACCTCGACCACGGCACTGATAGAAGTCATACCCTTCTAGCAGACAATTTACACCACCTTATCTTCAACCTGGAAAAACCCCCCGGCTGCCAAGATGGAACCCAATGTCGCTTCAAGGACACCTCCAAAAATCTTCCAAAGTGCTACTCCAACAGCGCTGGTACCTGGTCTGACTCTTTGGATCCTGGACACCGAGAAGAGTGCGCCCTTGGCCTCTACGCGACCCCCGGCTCCTGTAAAAACGGTGACGCCTCGGATAATTGGCATTACAAGGACTTCACCTGCTACGATTTCGGACCTCCCAAATCCCTGAATCCTGGTGACCCCGGCTTCGAAAACAAGATCGGCTTCTGTTTCGACAAATTCGGACCATACAGCGTCACCTATGACCCACTATTTGACAATTTTATGCGACCACACTTCATCGCCGCTGTCCACCCCCGTTCCGTACCCCTGAGGGGACAAGACCTCCAAGCCTATTACGACAGGTATTTGAAGGATATCGGCCGCCATTTTTCTGCAATTGCCGGTCCGGTTATTCCCGACGTCTGGGATGGGGCTGCGTGTAACGTCGCCAAGACTGAAAAAATGGCAGAGCTCTGGAAGTGGTTCACCTCCTTGGAGGCTACGCCCCTCCAGGACAGGACTATGTGGACTCAGCGACACCTGCCGAATTGAACGCCAAATTGGACGAGATGGTCGACCTGATCACGAATGATACTAAAAAATATATCTGTCAAGTTTTCCGAGAGTATGATGAATTCGATGATGACAATGGTCCTACAAACTATGGACTAGCTCTGGAATGCGTAGCCTCGCCCCCAACAGACCGCGACGGAAACGATGGGATATGTCAGGAGTCCCCTCAAAATGAAGCTGTGTCCAAAGACTTCGTCTTCAAGATCCTCGACTTCAAAGAATACGTCTTCAAAATGATTGGCATCGACAACACAGAAAAAACTGTTTACAACATCGACCAGATCATCGAAGATAACACCTGTTTGACATCCGTCGACCCGTTGGCGCGTCACCATAATCCAGACCCACTGGAGAACCGCTACTGTCCGATGGGCTATGTCTGTTATCTCGACTTCAGTGATGATCACAACCTTTACTCTGGTGACCAATGCAAATTAAATAATTTTGCATTCCAAATCCCACTTTGTCATCCGATCTTGAACCTGAGGTATGGAAAGTGTGAAGGTCTTCAGTTATCCCAGAAGGTACATGAAGCCGCCAAGAATCTGGGGGACTATGCCGAGAAGGGGGATGGGGACGAGTGTGACTACAAGTTGGAGAGGGCTCTGAGGGCGAAGGACTTCGATAAGGTGGAGGAATGGAATCTCTACTATGTTCTGAATTGGATTGAGAGGAAGAGTCTGTGCGATATGGAGGGTAAGAATATGGAATGCGGGAAAAGCGGGAAATGCGAATGGATTCCGGGAAAGCCATCTAAAATTAGTGGAGGGGATGAGGGGGGCAGTGGGGCGGTTGGGATATCTCCAGCTCGGAATGGTTTTACAGTGGCGCTAATTGTTTGGGTCGCCAAGGGATTTTAACTGAATAAAAAATCAAACAAATAATTAGAATAAAAAAGGGGAAACATTTTTTTTTGGTAAAAATAATTTTAATTGTTTTTTAATTGCAATTTATTATCCTTTGGACAAATAATTTTTGTTGTGATTTTTGTACGAGTTTTTATTTTAATTAATCATGATTAAAATTCATACCTCCATCGCCTTCCTCTTGTTATCCTTTTGGATTTCTGGCGGCGCCCCGTATCCCCAGTCGTCCTCCGAAATTTTGAAGGATGCCCTCAGCTGGATGACCTTCCGGAAAGATGGAGTCTTAATGACTGACCAAGACGTGGAGTCCTTGTTCCTCCATCCCCTCCGGGAAAAATACGACTCGTCCGACATCTACCGCGCATTTGTCATCGCCTTCGATAAGGGAGTGGTGCCTCGACTGACCCTCAATGAGAATCAGGCTTGTGACCCCAGCTATACTGCCGAGTACAAGGATCCTTACAGGAACGCTGTGCTTTATTTGGAACAGAAGAAGTTCACCTTCAAAAGCTACGAGGATCGAAACATGGCCAGTCTTTTGCAGTTTTGTGACTATCGACAAGGTTATCAATCACTTTTGATAATTCATTTATAATACTTGGAGGTCCTTCACAATTAAAAAAAATATATATTTTGTCAGGTCTCGTCTGCAAACCCTTATCGAAGAAATGCGAATGTCCGGAGGGTTCATCGATGCAACCCATCTCACCCGGAAGTCCAGTTCAGCGCTGTCTCCTTCAGCAAGATGAGGTCTGTGCACTTATCGATCTCGACCACGGCACCGATCCAAGTCATTCGCTCCTGGCAAGTCATTTATTCCACCTTATCTTCAATCTTGAGAAGCCTCCTAGCTGCCAAGATGGAACCCAATGTCGATTCAAGTCCTCCTCCGAGCATCTTCCCAAGTGCTACCCGAACAGCGCCGCCCCCTGGTCTACCCCCACAGATCCTGGAGAAGGAGAAGAATGCGCCCTTGGGCTATACGCGACCCCCGGCTCCCATGAAGAAGAACCTTCTAAGTACGACTCCTGGGACTACTTTGGCAAGACCTGCTACAACTTCGGACCTCCTCGATCCCTTCAACCGGGTGACCCCGGCTACGAGAACAAGATCGGCTTCGGTTCCAGCAAAAGAGGACAGTACAGCGACCCCGACAATAACATTTACGAGTACTACTACTTGAAGCCCTTCTTCATTGCCGCTGTCCACCCCCGCACCGTACCCCTGAGAGGGGTCGACTTCCAAAACTATTACGACAGGTATTGGAAGGACGTCGCCCCCCATTTCATAGCTCCAGGGAACAACATCCAAGGCTTTCTGGGGAGCAGATGTGATGTCGCCAAAACTCAGAAAATGGAGGAACTCTTCAAATATTTCACCTCCTTGGAGGCAGCGCCCCCTCCAGGACAAGATTATGTGGACTCAGCGACACCCGCCGAATTAAACGCCAAAATGGACGAGATGGTCGACCTCACGACGAAGGATATCGACAAAAAACTTTGCCAAGTTTACCGTTCACCTGACGATTTTGAAGAAGATTACTATAGACCTGACGAAACCCGCAACGATGATGAGTATGTTGAAATAATCAACAAAGGACTTGCCCTGGAATGCGTAGCCACGCCCCCTGCAGACGCCAACGGGAATGATGGCGTTTGTCAAGAGTCTCCAGCAAATGAAGCAGCAACGAAACCCTTCGTCGATAAGATCTTCACCTTCAAAGAACACTTCAGCCAAGTACTCGACCTTATCGAGAATGAAGACACGATTTACAATATCGACCAGATCCTCCAAGATAACCCGGAGCCTTACTGTTCCACATCGCTAGGCCCTTCCTTAGGACGCCCCAATAAGTTAGATGGCAGTTGTCCGATGAACTATGTCTGCCATCTCGACTTCGCCGATGACCATGACCTTTTCGATAACGAATGCAATCTAAAACCGGGCGCCATCCAGATCTCAGTTTGTCAGCTGATCTCTAAAACGACTTATGGGAGATGTGAACACCTTCTTCTTTCTGAGATGATAAGAGAAAAAGCTGATAAGCTGGAGAAATACGCAAAAAAGGGGGAAGGAGACGACTGTGATTATGAGTTGGAGAAGGCTCTGAGGGCGGAGGACTTCGGTAAGGTGGAGGAATGGAATCTCTACTTGGTTCTCAATTGGATGGAGAGGAGGAGCCTGTGCGATAAGGAGGGGGAGGGGGTGGAGTGCAGCAAGGACACTAGCACGTGCAAATGCATCTCTGGAGGGAAATGCGATAAGAAAGGGACCCGAGGGAAGGGGGGAAAGGAGGGAAAGGGAAAGAAGACAAGTGGAGGAGGCATTTCCAAAGGTTGGACTGGGGGTCTCACCGGGATTCTCATTTTGTGGACGGTTCTTCTCAACTGACCTATAAATTAATTAATTGTCACTTAAAATTTTTAATGATTAATAAAAAGGAAAAAGGAAATTAATTAACTATTTTGTTGGATCGCTAAGGAATCCTTGGATTTATTTTCTGAAAAAAAAAACTAATAATTATTTTTAAAATTGCAAACTTTTGCGAAAAAAATGGGAAGAAAAATCATTTATATTTTTTGTATCCGTTTTAATACTTAATTAAATCATGACTAAAGTTCACATCTTCACTTTTCTTCTGTTATCCTTCTGGGTTTCTAGAGGCGTTCCGAACCCCCAGTCCGCCTCCGCCATCCTGAAGAATGCCCTCAGCTGGATGACCTTCCGGAGAAATGGAGTGATTGCCAGTAACACAGACCTGAAGTCATTGTTCCTCGATGGTCTCAAGAAGAAATACGCCACCTCAGATCTCTTCCGCGCATTTGTCATCGCTTTCGATAAGGGAGTGGTGCCTCGACTGACCCTCAACGAGAATGAAGCTTGTGACCCCGGCTACACTTTGGAGTACAAAAATCCTTACAGCAATCAGGTGGAGACACATCATCAAATGGTGTTCACCTTTAAGACCTTCCAAGATCGAAAAAAACAGGGCGTTTTTCATTTCTGTGATTATCGACAAGGTTATCGATCGATGAACAATTTAAAAAAAATTAAAGTGCCTCCACATTTTTAATTTTTTTTTGTCAGGTCTCGTTTGTAAGCCCACATCAAAACGATGCGAGTGCCCTCAGGGCTCCTCGATGCAGCCCATCGCACCCGGAAGTCCAGTGGAGCGATGTCTCCTTCAGCAAGACGAGATCTGCGCACTTATCGACCTCGACCACGGCACCGATCCCAGCCATTCCCTTCTGGTAACCCACTTAAACTACTTAATCCTCAACCTGGAGAAGCCCATCGGCTGCCAAGATGGAACCCAATGTCGGTTCAAGGACACCTCCAAAAACCTTCCGAAGTGCTACCCCAACAGCGCCGCCCCTTGGGCAACACCGTCCGATCCAGGACGCAGAGAAGAGTGCGCCCTCAGCCTATTGGCGACCCCCGGCTCCTGCAAAATAGATGACGGCTCTACTCCAGATAAGTGGATCTACAAGAACTACACCTGCTACAACTTCGAACCTCCAAAGTCACTGAATCATGGTGACCCCGGGTTCGAAAACAAGGTCGGCTTCTGCTTCGCTAAATATGGACAATACAGCATCACCCACTGTAACCTTCACCCCTTCTTCGACTACGACTTCTACATGAGGCCCTACTTCATTGCCGCAGTCCACCCCCGCACCGTCCCCCTCAGAGGAGATGACCTCCAAAAATACTACGACCGGTACCTGGAAGACGTGGCCCCCCATTTTGTCCGTTTTACAAGATCCAACGTCAACAACGTCATCGAAGCCGAATACGACGAAAGATGCAATTCCGCCAAAACTCAGAAAATGCTCGAGCTCTGGAACTACTTCACCTCCTTGGAGGCGCCGCCCCCTCCAGGTCAGGACTACGTGGCCTCCGCGACACCTGCCGAATTAAACGCCAAAATGGACGAGCTCATCGACATCATGACGATCCGTCCAGGAGGGAAAATTTGTAAGGTTTACCGGACCCCAGATGACATCCGGAAACCAAATTATGTCAACTACGGACTTCCTCTGGAGTGCATATCGACAGGCCCTGTGGACCCTTTTGGAAACGATGGGAATTGTCGGGTCACTTCGGTGAATGAACAGGAATCAAGAAAATTCATCGATAAGATCCTCGGCTTCAGGGACTACCTCTACAAAAAGGAGAAAGAAGTGGTGTACCCTTACGACCTGAATCAGGTGTTCGACGAGTATCTGGAGTCCTTCTGTTCCACAGCGATTGGTCCCTCAATCGGGCGTCTCCATAATCCGGAGCCTTTGCCCGACCGCAGTTGCCCGAAGGACTATGTCTGCTATCCCGACTTTAGTGACGAGCATGACCTTTACGATGACCAATGCAATCTGGAATATAGTTCCCTTCAGGTGCCTGCTTGTCATCAGATCTCGGATAAGACGTTCGGCAAATGTGAAGCTCAGCAGTTGTCTAAGGTGGTGCGAGAAACTGTCGAGAATTCGGGGAACCTCGGAAGTGCGCAGAGAGGAGATAAGTGTGACTACGAGTTGGAGAAAGCTGTGAGGGCGAAGGACTTCGATAAGGTGGGCAAGTTGAATCCCTACGTTTTTCTTAATTGGTTTAGTAGCGTGGGCGTGTGCGATAAGTGGAATAATTTGGAGTGCAGGAAGAACAACAAGTGCACATGCATTCATGGCAAGAAATGCAAAGGGGACAAAAGCTTGGCAGTCGGGGTCACCCCAACCTGGAATGGAGGCGGGATCACTGGAATCCTCATTTTATGGGCGGTTTTTCTCTACTGAACAATAAATTTGTGAAATAATTGCGATTTTATTTAAACTCTTTATTTTCTAAATTGTATCCAAATATTCTCAGAACGCCCCAAAATAAAACTGTATTTTCATCCGTCTTGCATTTTTATGTGTCATTTCTCTCCAACGCAGTAAAACCATTTTTTTCACAGATATTTTTTCTTTCATTTTTCCTTTGTGAAAACGGTAAATATTATTGTGATGCTAATCAAATCAAGTAGTGCCGTACACGTGTCCTCTGAACCACGAACTATTGACTGATAAAAGGTGATTTTTTTCCGTCCGCATCTCGTAAAATATTCCTTTCATATTTTTCTCTCTACCTGTAGCTGTCTAAGTGAGGCGTGTCACGGCATCATCCTATTATCACCTCCTACTAAATCCATGCCACACACATACAGAAGGAAAGATACATTCTGATTATGTAACACTTTTTATGGTTAACATCTAGGCATAGATAGAAAAAAAACATCAATATTTTATTACAAATATTAACGCTTATCCCATTTCAAATGTTTCAAAATAAAAAATATATCGCCAGAATCAGAATCTATTTATTGTACATTTTTTAATGGTTTTTGAGGTGTTTTATGGATGGGCTAGTTGACAGATTAGAAGCTATAAAAAATGTTTTTAAAATGGGTTTTGCTCCTTTCATTTTTATTTGCTGAACATCAACGTCAATAAACTGATGCATCAACAAAATAACATTTTATCATTAAAAAGATAATACAGAACTTAGAAATGAGTAGTTGCGGTAAGAAAATGAACGAAAAAGTATAGCAAATGTCATGAAAGAATTTGTCGAAGTAAGATTGTTGCCAATAGCAGCAACATCATTTCTACTTGTTTTATTTCGGCTTGTGAAAAAACCAGGAAATATTTTTACATTTTTTTATCATCATCAGAAAGATTGCTTGGCTCAGTGACCGCATGAACTAATAAATCTTTTATCCTGTGGCCAAGCCATGCCACTCGTCGTCAACCGTTACCATGATAAGATATTATGCAGTATACAGACTGGTACAAAAGATAGCGGTTGCTATGGTGACCACACAGGTATAAAGCGTGGTGTAAAACTTATCATTCATGTATCTACTTAAACGAAAGGGAAGGTAAGTGGATGAATGCAATGTGAAGTACAAACCATATAAACCAGTCACCATGGCAACGACACACATTTTTTTACCTTCTCAGGTTATCTAATTTGTAGGTAAGGTAATGATTTTTTAAGATAAGGAGAATGTGTTGCATTGCCGATGACGATCTAACTGTATTAACATTTTTGCCAGTTGTGTGGTGCTTTGGATTTTGGGAAGATTAAGGTGAAGATTTTGTAGGGAGCATTTCTAAGTGGATAATTTTCTTAAAGAAGATGCTTCCGCTAAGAAGCCATTTAATTATTTAACAAGATTTTAGAAAGAAAAGGAGAAAAACAAATAGCCTTAAGACGGAGAATACTAACAAGTGTGTATTCTAAATCTCCATAAAAGAGCATCATCCTTTGGTCGCATTAGCCTAATTTCATGTTCAGATTATTAATGAGATGCTGATTCTCGTTTTGAGTTTGTTTGTTTTTCTTTCCTCTCGTTTAAGATATTTTTGTGTGGGTTGAGCTACGGTCATGAGGAAAGGAAAAGGATGAAAAATAAGTTATAAATCCGAGGGTTAAAAAATATTGAATATGTTATAATTTATCATCATTTAAAAATTTAAAGAATAAATTGAAATTCTTCATATGATAGATGCTTGGCCTATGTTACCCTCATAGAGATGCGCAGAGCCTAAATTCCGAGTCATGTAGGGTAAGCAATCAATATGAAGCAATTTACGCATTTTCCCTCAACAACATCGCATTTGACCGTCATTTTCTTACTCAAGTGTAGTCTAATATTTTATGTCAACCCTTTCTCCAGTTTTGTTTGTATTTATTCACCTAATGGCTTCAATTAGGTAATTTTACAAGAAATACACCAACACGACGACATAAACCACCTACTCTTACGTACTGCTACACATGTTGATCACGTTTACTAAAACAAATAACTTGTTCTAATCATAAAATATTTAAAACATTAATAGTAAAGGGCACTCAAAGCTTTTGCAAAAATTTGCAAGATGGCATTCCCAGTAATATTTCCTATCTCTTAAAAGCTCTTCTAGAAGAAGGTACGTATTTCAAAATGAATTCTTCCATTCTCAAATAAGTGCCGTGCAAATATTACAACTTGTGCATAATATATACTTTACGATTATATAGCTAGCTTCTTAAGAGCAACCCACTATTAGCAAGGCAGATGCTACACACACGATTTTTTCCCCTTCCTGAATACCAACAATGATTATATAATCATTTATAAGCCATACACAACATGAGTCTCAACAATATCCTATTATGTGAGTACTTTTTTTGTTAGAAAGTCATTGTTAATGGCTCTACGACTGCGATATATACACAGTACACATAAGAACCACATGCTAATCATCTTTTATACGACGTTACAACGATTCAAAAAAATGCTTCATCCTAATTTGAAAATACGTTTGGCCTATTTATTTCCTCTATGTACTTTACATACAGCACCCTGCAAAACTTTTGAAAAATCTTCCTCGCCGTCTGCTCGTATCCTAAGTTTTCAAAGGAAAAAAAATGACGCATTCAAAGGAATCACGATGCTGTTGTGATTTTTTTTTGCACATGCTAAAAAAATCTTTGTCGTCGTACTAACGCCGTGTCAGTATACATACGCCGGGGATGGTAAATAATGGAGGATGGAAAATGAAAAATAAAAGTGACCTACTTTTTCCTCTGCAACAATCGCTCAGTCGATTCCTAGTCGTTTGTCGTGGTCGTTGCCGTGAGTAGATTAGATGTTGATGTGGCTATAAGGAAAGAGATAATAGATAGGTATATACATGTGCTTATTGTGTTGGTAGGGGATTTTTGTATAAGCATTTATTTTCATTCAGAAGAGTATATGTTCTATTCTTATGGGTTGTTCAACAATGCAGGCAAGTTTTAGGTGATGAATAGAGAGAGAGAGATGCTCGTTTTCAGGAGCTAAGCAACAGGCGTATATACTGCTTATATTTATATGGTACGTATAGTACATATATATGTATAGTGTTTATAGGAAAAGGGTTCGTAGCATTTTAATGCTGTGTAAACATTGTATAATTTGGTTAGATTTTCATTGTCTTGCCATTAACCGTGGCTTAAAAATTTAGAAAACGTAGACAAAATAGTGCAATAAAAGGGATCATTGATTGTTATGGATGTAGAGAATTGTTGTTGTGCTGTTTAATAATTTCCATTAACAACTATTTTAAACTTAATAGAAATTGCATAAACTGTTTCGATGTCGATTTGTAACTCTTTTATGCATTAATATTATATTGCTGTTTCCAACTATTCTCTTATGAGAAATATTGATTGTTATAACACCTTTTACAGTGGAGCCTTAAACTCATCTACTGAAAGTTAATATACTACTTACTTTATAAATACTCATATATGGCGTTGGAATAGCACATAACATTTTGAAAATCTTGTTTGTCCATCAATCTGTGAAATTTCCCCGAACTGTTTTTATGTTATAGCTTATGTTAGCACCCTTGTAATTAAACTTGTAAAACAAATAATTTCCCTGTATAACTTTTTTGCTTATCGAATCGGATCTTCTCTAAATTTTTCTCCATAAAAAGTTATATCGTCACAGTACAAAAGCCAAAGCCAAACCACAAAAATCAACAAAAGATCTGCAAACTCATCACCTCTCTGAAT
>JAQIXW010004626.1:0-11327 GCA_034700685.1 Willowsia buskii
TGCTATATAGCACAATAGCACAAATATCAACCAAAAACCTTATATTATTAATGTATATTAGTGTTCAGAATGATAAATTACATGGGTATACCATTTTTTATTGTAATCGGTTGACTTTCCAAATTATAGTTTCCTATCAATTTTTGTGCTACATAGCACAAATATATAGTGCCGAATAGTTTTTATTCAATATAGGTACTACTGTTCAGCATTAGCAATAATTAACACGCAGAACCATAGCATTGCAAAATCAAGCGAACCTATGCTCGGTTCGTGCCATATGTAATTCATGCAAATAATACCCAGCACTGATTTGAATAATTTACAAATTTGACTGTAGCAACAAAACGGTTGAGCGTTGCTATCTGTAATTTTATATTTAGAGGTTTTCCATGATGCTCTATCCAACAGAAAAGGAATTATTCAAATCCCGAGCGGAGCATATCGTGCATTCCCATTGTCAGCAGGTTAACACTGATTCGCAAAATATATGCATTCAAATAAAATATGTTTATAATAAATACTTACGGTTAAAGAATGCTGAACAATATTAAAATGTTTAAGTTATATAATGCACACAAAATACACACCCTTGAAAAAGTATATACTGCAAGCAATCCATTTAAATGAAATACTTGTATCAAAATTTATAATAAATACTGAAAAACTTGTTCCAGTCTTAAATCTTACTATATGGAAGAAACCTTACTCTAAAACTGACAAAAAGCCAAATACCTAACTGGCCGTAGAATGCATACTGTGTACGCTTGCATTCGCCTATTCATTATTATTTTTGTGCGGCTGTCTTAAACAATTGGTACACACGTATGCTTCTATAGAGGCAGTGCGTATAAGCAATCTAAAAGAACTAAGAAGTCTAAAGTTAAAAAATACAACTCTGTGCATATTATTCTAAAAATACATAAATTCAAAGAAACCCTAGAATTTTTATACGCACTACACATACTGAATCGTCCACATTCAGTTAATCCTTAAATTATTTTCAATATTTGAATTGAAGACGGTCATAAGAAATAACAAGTACCTGCATGCCTTAAGATTTTCTCTAGGTTTGTTTAAAAACCGCCACAGTTGCTCCTCCATCATCTATTAAGTATCGACAACACTGGTTACAATAAGTGCACATGTTATGACAGTTGCGAGCATAAAAATATAGAATCCAACAGCATTAATTAATTATTGCTAATTTTATCCACTCAAAAAACTGATTTCCCAGAGTGAACCTTGTTAACCAGTTGCGTGATTATGATTATCTCAATTACGTTGAAGAAGCGTTCACATCGGAAGAGGACTTCTTCAATCATACATTTCCGAAGGCCATACCTGTAACGCAGTTTTCACTTATCATTGAACGTACCGAGATTTGCATGGCGTCAAATTGCATTTTAACGTAATTATGGAAATCTTCAATAAAAGTTTCGAATACGAATATTTTAATTACAATCGAGAATTGCATGCAACACTTCAAATTCACTCAACCCCAACGCAATGTAAAAGTGGTCATTACAACCACTTTGGGTCAATTTGTCATTGAATTCAGATAAACTATGAACTGACGCCATGGTTGCCTGAGCTGATGACGCTGAAACAAATAATTTATTTTTGGAACGGAAATTTCGAATGACAAGTGAACAAATTGCGAGATAGTGCGATATTTATGAAGACGGCTTAAAAAAAGAATAACTGACTGTAGTATTTGGTGAATTAGTTGAGAAATTGATTAGAAATTTTGGAGAAGTCAAGACAGTTGAAAGCAAAAGGGTTTCGTCGGAGGAAAATGCTGCTGGTGGATAACTTCCGGGTCTTCGTGGTCGTCGGTCTGATATGTGCCTCGGGAACCGCTCCCTCTTAAGCGGGCGATAAGTATGATTGGATGGCAACACATTTTGAATCATTCAGTTAATTTGAAAAATATGAATAAGATAGTTAGAAGCTACATGCTAATCTCCCATGTTTCTGTTTTGTGTTACCAGAATCAACCAAATGTAGTACTGCTTCCGGTCCAGTGGATTGTACGGATGATAAGTCGAAAAATTGTGGAATTGATTTGGCATCAGTTGCGGTGAGTGGGTGCGTTGCAGATGACACTTGTTCAGCTGCTGTTACAAACGAGATCTCGTGTGAAGCCGGGAAAGCTAATTGTTGCTGTTCGCTGGCTGGTGATGATCCTTGCAATGACTTGACTAAACTGGATATCATGAAGAAGGTTTGTGCGCTTACAGAGTTCAGCGGCAAAGATTTATGCGCCTTTCAGGTCGATCCACCAGGTAAGCAAGAGGAACATTAATTACATTGATAACAAGTTTTCAAAAATTGTAGTAGTAACCGTATGCAATTGCTGTAAGAGTTTTGTCTTCACCTCTGTGTTCACCAGTACTCGTATCATCATCAACTGCGCCAGAAGGTGAGGAAAACGCGAACTCTGCCACTTCGTTCACGATTTCAACTGCGATAATTCTCACGGTGATGTCGTTTGGTACATTCTAGAGGCACGAAGCATCCCGAATCTGCGGTTAAAATTCAAGATTGATGCTTGCCTCTGTGCCCAGGTCGCGATTCTATTTCGTTTCAACATAACCTTATTTTCGGTACTAAAAGATAAAAATGTAAATCGGTAGAAAATGAGCATTCGTCAAAATTCTAAATATGTTTTCTCTGTAACCGAAAAAAAATCCAAAAAACGATGTAGACATGACATGATCCTTGTTTTGTATTGAGAAAAATAAATAAATAAATTGTATGCAGCATTGAAAACGCGTCAATAGTAATGTTGTTCTTCTCTTGAGATTATAATTGAGGATAAGATAAAAACGCTCTATCATTTGTAGTTGTTTCCGGTAAAGTATTTTTTTTTTCTTTTTATCATTTCAATTCAGAGTTAAAACTTCTACCATATTTACTTCCTACCTTTAGTATTTTTGTCATCATAAGAAGTCAATTTTGAAGAAAATGTTGCATCATATTTGACTGACATATTTGTGAGACCGAGGAAACGATTTTCTCGCTCTCAGTCAAAACTCTTGTGACAGAATTAGTTGGTTGTGAAGACTTAAAATAATTCAGTGATGAAAGCATGTTACTTTAAGATTCGCATGTCTGTCTGCCGATAGAAAATACTACAACTCGGGTTATAATATTTCAAGATGGTTTTGCATAAAATCAAGTTTATTCCCAAAAAACGAAGAAGTATTACAAGTTTTCATGTATGTACTTATGAGCTTAAAAGATAAATGTATACATGGAATATGCATTGTATTTCTACAATGAATTACTTTCTAATAAAAGCCTGGAAATAATTAGAAAAATATCATGAAAGTCTAAAAACTCGTTAAAAATATCACAAATAACTGTAGACTCTAGTACTCACAAGCTCATTTTGCTTTCACAATTTAATCTCGTACGATTTTATTCACCCCGATTAAAATCCACTTTCCTTCACGCGTTTTATCGTTTTTTATTCTTATTTTGTGACGATACATCATGTATTTAATTCAAATCATTCAGAGAATGACATATTACTATTTACAACCCACAATGTAAAACGTAATCTTCTCAAGAATGTTCCACTTCTTACAATTCAGTGAGCCGTAGGTATAAGTAAGCTTACCTTTTTAATTGAACTAGTCAAAATCATTCTAGTAAGGTGTTAGATACGCATCCCAACACCCCAAATTTGAGGAATAGTTTAATATTTCTAAAAATTACATTTATTTTACTTTTATACCTCAAATTAAAACAATTCTCTCAAAACCCTTTTCTCCACAAACAAGTATAAAGTAATTTTACGAAATAACAATTTGTTTTGGAATCCAGAAGTTCAGTGTTAAAGTCTTGAAATACATTTAACATCTAATAAATGGAAAAGTTAGGAATTTACAATAAAATGTGTACGCAAAACGTGTCCATAAATATTTTAGTTCCTCTAGTTCTACATTTATTTTGCATAGCTTATGCACTCAAAGCTCCTTTGGACATCAGGCCCCACAATAATGTGTCATTAAGATATTTTAAGGGACACTCACCCCTTATTGTCCACCTTAACAGACAAAACATACCTACAACTTTGTCAACTGTAAACTTAAATCCAATAGTGGACCAAGTTAGTAAAAACACTGAAAATTGCCACATTTTAATCGACAACTACCAGGCTGCAAACATATTCCCACTTAACCATCCAGTTGTTCTTCGCAGATCCCTTCTTGGCAAGTTTGAAAGACGTTATCACAGAATCAACAGAGCTTACCCAATAGCCTATATTGGTTATCAGAAAACTTTGTTTCATTTTCCAAACCAGAGCCAAACCTAACTTCAATTTCTTATGGTTACAATCTCGAAGTAAAATGCCCGAATTCACACTTTTCTCAAAATATCAGCGACCCATACCCTCTAAATCGTGGACAAATTTACGATTTGTGTGTGCGTTTAGACTCTTTCCGGATATCTTCTGCAAGTAGGCCGTGGAACTGCGAAGTTCAGGTGGCATTGTATCTTCCCCAAAGGTATATAGAGCATGTAGTTCCCCCAAGGACATTTCATTATGATGTTTCTGCTAGTATACCTCACGTGGTGCTTGAACAATTTCAAACTGCCATTCCGTCACCAGTTAGTAAAATACATGTACTTATTGATGACATAGAAACTACGAAGAACCAAAGCAACGTAGCCGATATTAAGAAATGGATTTTTGAAATGAGAAATGCGAGAAATTTTTATGTTGCAAATGAAAAGTTACCTTCTATTAAGCACCATGAGTTCTTTGTGGCATGGCTTATGCAAAAGTCTACAAACCACGTGGAAAAAACAGTTGCTTCAATGTTTCGGGTTGAGATTTTGCCAACTCTTGTGCTCCGTAATGAGATCTATAATTACCAATTAATTATAGATTTTGTACCTACAAATGTTATTACAACTTTGAACAGGGAAACTTTCCCAACACCATGGGAAATTCCACCTCGACTATCTTCTAAACTGAAAACTTTGGCTGCTTTCTTGAATGATTTTGACCGTTGCGAAAATTATTATTGGCAAACATCTACTCCGAAAAAGTTCTCAATTGCCAAATTGCAATTTAAACATCCACAAGACAAATTAGCTCATGAAATTGTTTCTCTTTGGATGTCCATATTCAAAAATCATACAATCATTACAATCATATCAAGTAGTTTTTGTGTTAATAGCGAAAGGCATTTCGAATTGTCAGATTCAACTAAAGAATTTTGGCCGAATCTAAAGTTTTACGAAACAGTAACCAATGAGTCGTTTGTGTACCCACTCTCGGTAAAGGACACAATAAACGACCTAAGATTTATTAGTTACGGCGGAACAAATCAAATGAAAGGAGTAGGAATTTTCGAACTCATAAGCGTTTATCAAATTCCGGTTTGGGTTATGATAATTCTATCTGTTGTTGTAGTAGCAAATATTCACAGTGCTCTTACTACCAATCTCTTAAATATTTCTCTCACCAATCATTTGCTAATGCTAATGATTGTAAAAAGTTTATTAGAGCAAGGAAACCCATTCACTGATGCCCTCTTGAAAATTGGTAGACTTAGAATAATTGTGATTTCTTATATGCTATGTGCAGTAGTTTTGAGCAATGCTTATAAAAATACAAATGTTTACAACATAATTTCGCCGAAGAACATAGTACCTTATGAAAGATTCTCAGAGTTAATTCGCGACGAATTTTCTGTACTTACCAGATCGCATATAGTTCGGTTTGATTTACTTGTAATTCAGCAGAGGTGGCTTGATATTAGCAGTCAATATCCAGAAAACTTTTCCGTATCTAAAATAGATTCAACAAATTTCGGCAAACACATTCTTCAGGATATGCAACTTGGTACTTTAAAAATAGACTCTGAAATTTACTTCTTTCAAAATACGTTTGTCACGGATCATGTTGGCAATACTACTGTAACTCTGAATACTTTATTGGACCATACAATGCTGCATCCGTTGCTAAGCGAAACGGTAACTAGAATAGTGAGAAAAAGCTTGCCACACTGGCAAAATTATGAGCATGAAATTGCCGACCACCATTTTTCTCAAATTGAGCAAAACATCAGTCATGCGGAAGAAAAATTACTTGACAAGTTTTTTAGAAGATGTAACAAAACGGCTCTTTTACTTCCAAGAATGAATTGTAATGTAATTGGAAGAAAGATGCAGAGAGAAGGAGTTCAAGAAAATATATTTGTGGGAACTGAAAACTATCTTAATCTAACGGCAGTTTTTCTTATATCAGGTCATGTACATCAAAATGTATTCTTAAGACTTAAGTTGATAATTGCTTCAGGTTTTCCTCAGTGGTGGCTGAGTTTGATTAACGCTAATAGTAATTTTATTCCATTGGAAGGAAGGGAATTGCTACTTCAGAAGCCTACAATGAGTGGGAATGTGCAACTAATATTTGTTGCATATTTAGCTGGTATAATGATGTCTTCAAGTGTGTTTATTGTTGAAAGAGTTATAGTATTTAACATGAGATTTTGTTGCCGCTACTTAGCCTAACGTATGCGGTAGTATTAGTTTTATTTCTTTCCCTAAACTAGTTGCTGAATTTTAATTTAAACAAGAGGAGAGATGACAGTTATCTCCTAGTCTATCAGTAGTATACTTCTAAATTATATTCTGTACTTTAGTAAGATGTACATAAATAGCAAATTTCTAGCAAATGGCAATCTCAAAGTACCTTTGGGTACATATCATATGAACTTGTCTTTTACAAAATATGAGCAGCACATACTTAAACTACCAATACAAGTCATCAGTATTCATCATATATTCATACCTGGCTTAAACTTCAAGAAATACAATTAGGAATCAGCCTATTCAAAAGAGATTAAGCTGAACATTCTTTGAATTTTTTATACGTACTTGAAAAATCTTTAAATTTAAAAGTTAAATTTTGCTCTTAAAACACAAATTGACATTAAATTGTATTACCTCGCCTCACTTGCTAGCCTTTTTTTATGGAAAATTTAGCATGGAAGCTGTAGCAAACATAAACCACCCAATTGCTCACTTATTGATATTATTAATATTGTAGAGTAATTTTGTTTTTATTTGTGACAGGCACTTGAAAAACTCCCATACGCAATCGTTGTAAAAGTATTAATATGTTGTACACGTATTATTGAACACATATATGCATATTAGTGAATGTAAAATAAATAAACTTGAATTTTCATCGTCTTATATGCAATTCTTTGAAATTCATAAGATACCATAGTGGACACTGGCAGCGATCGCAGCGATGATAAAAGATTAGGGTAAATTAGTAAAACGAAGTGGGAAGTTTACTAGTTTACTCGAAAGCTTGGAGTTAAAAATAGCATCCTCATTTTATAAATATGGATCTCTCTTATTTAATAATTTCAAATATTTTAATTATAATATGACGTAATTTACTTAAAACAGTGCTGTAGTGAAATAAGCAAAACCAGTTATTCAGCGTATGAGAAAACGCATTTACGAAAAAGTCCAAAATCTTTTACAAAAAACTATATCACTACGCGGGATGGAGCCGTTTTATTTTTACTGTCTAGTGTTTACATAATATTTGATTTTCTGACATTTACACTGTTATTTTTTTTTTCATTTTATAACACAATTGGCCATGTTTATTTAAAAGATCATAAAACACTTTTTAAACATTTTTTAGCCATACGCTTCTTCATTGATATGAGAACGAATATGTTGAACAAGATTGCCAACTGTATTAAAATTCCTCCCACAAAAGACGCAGTCTCTTGGTTTTGGCTTATTTGTATGAATTCTAGAATGTTTCTGAAGTTCACCTTTGACTGAAAATTGGCGTCCACAAGTTCCACATGTATGTGTCTTCTCCAGAGTATGTCGTCGTCTGATATGGTCATCTCTGCTTCCAAGTGATGGAAATTCCGCATTACACAATTCACAGTTAAATGGCTTTTCACCGACGTGACTTACATATAAGATGCCTTGTGTACTCTTGGTATGTGCGAAAAGGTTTTTCGCAAAATATGCAATGAAAGGCTGTCTCAAGCTCCTTGTGTACCTTTAAATGCCGTATTAATCCAGTTGACCACCTGTACTTTTTAGAACACTGAGGACATGAATACAGTGGCAAGTTGAAATGTCCTCTTTCATGTTTTTTCAAACCTCCTTTGAGGGCAAACGAGGAGGGGCAGTGTGAGCATTTGTAAGGTTTTTCTCCAGTGTGCGTAACCTGATGAACTTTAAGTTGAGATATGTCTTTAAAACACTTTCCACATGTTGAGCACTTGAAGGGTCTTTCTTCTGTGTGAACATTTGTGATGTGCCTGTTTCGACTTCTCCTTGCGTGAAACATCCGGTTGCAGATAGTGCACTCATGTTTCTTTTCCAAATGAGTAAGTTTGTGGTCCTCGAGTCCGTGCTTTGTTACGCAAGATTTTGAACAGTACTCGCATTTGTAGTTGAATTGACCGTTGTGAATTCTTGTATGATTTTCCAAACCTTGCTTTGACATAAGGGACTTGCCACATATCTGACATGGATGTCGTTTTCCTTCGTGAAAGCTATTTATGTGAAACTTTCTTCCGTTACCAGATTTAAAGGTTTTCTCACACTTGTTGCAAGGAAAATCCATTCTGAAATAAGGTGTTAAAAATAACCAGAAATGATTTATTATTTAACTTATGACAAATTGAATTATGCTTTAAGTTACCTACCTTTACTTATTGACGTTTTTTGGTCTAGTTAGAAATTTTGAACGTTAGAAATGTTTTAGAACCGAGTAGTTTACAAAAGGGTTTTATAAATGTCTGGGATAAAACTTAAAACACAAGCTAATTTCACCTAAATTGCTCAGCCCAAACGATTTAAATATTGAATGAGAATGTTCGTCTAGAGTTTCATAAGAATTGCTTTCAAATTTCTGCTTCTGTTAGTCTTTCCGCCTTGACTAAACAGCAAACATTCAAAAACCAACGAATAGCAGGCCAAATTTACTTCAGACTACTGTCTATTACACGTCTGTTATTTTTTGTTATTATTACTTGGATGCCTTTAACTTAAACAATCAGCAAGCCTTAAATCACTTTATATACATTACTATTTGCATTACGATATAGGTGTGATTTTGTACAAACAATAAGTAAAAAAAACATGACGTTTGAGTAGAATTTCTACTCTGTGCACCCACAATACAAACTTTAAAATAAAAGCTACCCTTGCAGTTACATGTACTGGCCTGCACATGACATATTTTCCATGTTGTTTTTTATAACCTCAGCCATTTTTAAGGGAGTCATAAACAATAGCTTGTACCTCAATACCTGGATACGTCACTGTCTTAACTTGTGTTTAAGAAAAAACTCGTGTATAATATTTATACTAACTTTTATATCTGACATTTGAAGGCATGTATGTACCTAATTCACAAAATGAGAAACGTATGCATTTTACAGTTCTATAAATGGAGTCTTAAAAACATGTATACTTCACGCTTTTAGAAGGGAAGTTTTCTCCAAATTATAACTATTTTGTTTAATATTTGTTTATCAATAAAAATTTTGAATTTCGATGTAACCTAACATTTTATTTTGCGAGCTGATATTTTCAACATGACTCTATCTCTTATCTATTTTTTTGATGTTTCATAAATCGAAAAGAATTCTTTGTATTGTTGAAATATCTTTTGAAAGTTGAATGTCAAGCTAATAATAAAGATTTTCATATTGCATTTTCACGAGTGTTTCATTTTTACACAGATTGGATATTTAGCGACAGATTCAGAAGTTTATTTTTCTTCATTATCGTTGGTGCACCTAAAATGCTAGTTTTGAATGAACTCGTTTATAACATGCATGAGATATCAAGTTTACAGATGCGTTTTATATAAAGACTAATACGACATAAAAAGATATTATACAATTCGATTAATAGCAATTCCTTTCCAAAAAGTTGCCACCGATTCCACGCAACCAACAAGCAGCTGACATTGTGCACATAAATATCTAAACTAGCAAATGTTTGCCGGCTTACATGAACATTTTGTGTTCGCTGAATACAGTGAACTTTTCCTAATTTGCTTTAAAACACAAAGTCATTGTAAAGTTTGAATTTGAAAAGTTTCGATTACAACGGTCAACTAACAATATAATTGGTGGTAAGAAATTTTCAATGATTTAATATCAAAATTGTATTTTTTAAATATTTACAACTTTACTAATCACTTATTATTTTTCGTGAATAACGTTACCAAAAATAATATCATCTTACACCGATTATTGATGCATAATATGTTTTAAAATATTAATTAAACAAAAAATTAAAAACTATCCGTTAAAAAGCTAATGTCTATGATAAAAATTTCATTTCAAATTGCATTGTTTCATACAAGTACAAAATTGAACTACAAATTAGGTTTACCCGATCTGCTTTGATTTTTTGGTGAAACCGTTTAATTAACAGTTAGCACTTCTAACCTACATTCAAGAAAACGGAGTATATTACACAGTACATATGGGTATTAATAATTTTTTGCTCTCATCTCCAGTCCAACCTCATAATACCACAAAGTATCCTACGCACACATTTCTTACTCTTATGACTTCTCATTTATATTACACCGAATATGATGAAAAGGGTAGGCTTCTGTATTTCAATGTTTCCAACAAAAGATAAAACTAGTTGGTTCAACTGAGTTCCTAAATGCATCTTGGATTCACCATTATCGGTAATAAACTGTAGTAGTAGTATTGTTTCACAGGAATGCAGGTTTTCCCCAAATAATATGCCGTCCTTGGATGATAATGCATTGTCTTTGTCATTCATGTCTTGCCATATATCTGTCTTCCTTCATGAACTGCCTTTATGAGATAAATTCTTCTGTACGTACGACTGTTTCAGTTTCAAGACCGTTTTGATTTACGGAGATGTGTTATTTACAAGCTAGTCCATTTTGAAATTTTTAAAACAAAATTTTAAACAAATACAACCTCTAAACTGCTTAGAAACTCAGACACACATGAAGTTAAACTTTTCATTTATTTTTTCAGCAATAGTGTGTGGAGCAACAACTGTGGTCGTGTCAAAATTAATATGCTTTAACTGATATTTACACTTTTGTCTTTTGTAATTCCACACTTTACTTTAGCATTCAAAAGACGCAGTCCCGCGGTTTTGGTTTTTATGTGAATTCTAGAATGGCACTTGACTTCCTTACGTGTGTAAAATTGACGTTCACATGTTTCACAAGAGTGCGTCTTTTCCAGAGTATGTCGTCGTCTGATATGGTCATCTCTGTCTCCACGTGCGGCGAACTCTGCATTGCA
>JAQIXW010004627.1:0-11326 GCA_034700685.1 Willowsia buskii
ATTCGAGAGGAGGGCTTCCGCCAAATGCGAAACTGCCTCTTAAATTTTGGATCTGCACTCGTGAATCTTCGGTTTGAAGTCGATGGACCTAGGTATGATATGAATGGACTTCAGTTTGAAGGAACACCTTGATTTACCGGAAACATTTTCCCTCCGAAATTTAAGAACTCTGCACATCCGTCAAGACCCCGAATCTATATCTCCAACCAGAACAGAACAGTGTTTTCTGTTGGTTCACTCCATTCTCAGAAGTGCTTCCGAATCCCTGAAGTCTTTTGAGATCAGAGCTAATTTCAAAATTGAAGTTTCACCCAACTCTTCTGTCTCTTTTAATCTTCCGTTCATCCCAGCTTCCCTCCGACAGTTGACGGTGGACCTAGGGGAAATGGAGAGTGCTGAGTTGGAGGAGTTCCTTGGAAGCCGACCTATCCCAAACCTCACTCAACTAACATTGATACCTGGATTTGACAATGAGAACCTGGAGGATGGAACGCTCTTTACGATTCTGGACAATTTGAAGGACAACTTAAAAATATTTGAAATCGAAGCGTGTGAAGGAGATCTCTATGAAGAATTACACATGCGAACAAGATCCATTCTAAGGTTTCCAGTGATGGAGAAACTGGGAAAGCTGAAAATCTGCACAGAGTTGGTTGAACTGGAGCCTGGGCAGGCTCCACTGCAGAGATTCATTCCAAATGTGAGCCACCTGGAACTGACACACCAGACGGAAGAAATGCTCCAGAGATGGATGGAGGGATCGGAGTATCCGGCTGTGGAGACTTTAGTCGTTGATACCGTCATTGAGGACGATGATGATGCTGAGGAGGATATCTATGCCTTTCATGAGTTTTGCCAGGGAATAAATGTTGAAGTAGCGGAATGGATCACCGCGTCATTTCCAAATGTGACCAACTTGAGAGTCATCGTTCTCCCAGCGGAAAATTCTGGATTGAAGACAATTTTCGAGAGGATGACCCAACTGACAAGTCTCCACATTGAGGTTCGTGGCACTTTCCTTGATGATGATCATCCAAGTTTTTTGGACGGCGCTCTCACCGACTTGCCATCAGAAATGGTCTCGTCGTTCACGGAGGATCCTGAATTGTGTGATGGAATCGAGATAAAAAGAGGAATTTGCAAGTTGAAAAGTAAGTGATGTTAATTTAAAAAATAAATCAAGTTCTAAATATTATATTTCATAACTTATATTTTTGTGTATTTCTAATGAAGATCTAGAATCACTTTGTCTGGAGCATAGGCCAGGTGACTACCATCGAGCTGGAGGTAGCCTGTGTTTGGATCTGACGTTTGCATGTGCTCTGAGAAATCTACCAAAACTGGAAACTGTTCGACTACTGGGGGATGATCGGGTTAGTCGAGTTTCTATTGTAACTTAATGTCGGTTTGTGATTATGAATCAACCAATCATTAATTTTTATTAACTTATTTTTGCTATTTTTAGAGCCCTTCATGGCACGTTTCCGCAACCGCGAGGAGAAAGCTGGCCGAAAGAATTAAGATCTTGGAATGGAAATGGAATAATCAGTTGTCATTGTTTATGCGTTAACCCTTGAGTGTTTTCATGTATTCCCGTAAATGAATTAATTATGACAATACTAACTATTTAGAGGGAAGAAGTATTGAACCCAGTATGGCTCTGCTGTGAATTTATGTTCTTGTGTGAGTTGACTAAATATATTGTAAAATATGTAATTAATTCAGGAAGTTTTTTTGAATTACATTATGATTTTTTGTATTGTCAATATGTAAAGTCTCAAACAGTGAGGGATAACTGGAAGGGAAAATTGTTTGTGCAAGTCGTTTAAATGAATTAAGGGCAGTTAGTTAGATACTTTTTTGATTAACCCTTGGATTTGTATTGTAAATATGTAAATAAAACATAAAAAGAAGACATTATCTTTATGGAACAAGAATTGCTCGGACCATTATTAGACCGATGGTTTTGCAAAGTTATCTTGTTAACCTAATTAAGAATTATATTATTCTTAGTTTTCGTTTAAAAATTTATGGTTAAGGTTTTACAGAAAAAAATGTTTTTGAATAAAGTAAATATTAACAAAGAGTTGCTTCTATTATCTTTTGTGTGGAAGGCGATTTTTATTCCGGTTTCAACACTTTTATGCAGATTCGGAATCCCATCAACGACTTAATACTATGGCTCTTTATAAATTTTTGACATTTGTAACTTTCACTTTTCGTCCTCATTTCTTCTATTTCCACTCTTCATAATACGGAATCAGTTTCCTCACCGCAGCACCCCGATCGCAGCAAACTTTTTCATGGAGTTTTAGCGGAATATTTTCATTCCGGCAATTCCGAAAGATTTCCAAATGTCCAATTCGTGCTTTCAGTTGCATCTCAATGTCTTCAGTAACCTATTTTGTAATTGAAAGAAAACATCCTATAATTGGTTGCAAGGGTTTTGGAATTTTCAAAATGAGAAAAAATGTTACTAGATTTGGTGAAACAGAAGCCTTCAGATTCTTGAGATGTTTCATCTTTAGGAAGCCAAACTCTGCTGATCTACCAGTTATCTTGCCTTGGCCACAGAGAGCCTCCAACTTGAAGGATTCCAAATCTAAAATGATTTTAAACGAAAAAGTAAAATTCATTGCGATTTAAATTTCTTGGAACTCAAAATAATATTTCCGTTTGATAGGTAATTATTTCATTCAAAAAATTATGCAAAAGAAAATAGAGTTGTGCTTACATTCCAAATCCAAAATAGTCGGTTGCCTACCAGCATCTTCCTGGGATCCTCTTTCACCGACAATCCCGTCATCATCGATGTCACTTCCAAGGCGACAACCCAACATTCTCAATTTCGGCCACTGACCACAAACAATACGAAAAGTTGTGTTGTCCAACGGAGCCTCTAGAATTCTTACATTCGGCATACACCGCCTCAGCGTCTTCCAAGACTCTTCAGACAACTGGAAGTCAAGCAGGAGCTCTTGGAGATTCAAACATTGGAAGCCCACGTTTCCCATAATGTTTCCAGAGTTTTCCACAATATTTCGTACACTATCAATTTTGGAGTGTTCCAGCTTCCTATTGGTGTTCTCATCTTCCGTCAGTTCATTACGCAGCAAATCTAGTCTCAGTCTCCTGAGATGTGGAGCCCCTTTGAGAAAATTGAGGTTGTCAACAACAAAACCCCAGAGCTCAAGCACCTGCAAATTACTAAATTGAATGTGAGCGGGGAAACCTGGCGGTGTGAACGCCTTGGAATGTGCAGGGATTCCTAATTTCAGGGTTTTCAGTGATTTCGCGTAGTGTTCCATACACCGCTGGAAGCTTGACATACCGTTACCTCCAAGTCTCAAGGTGAGGTAATTGAGGGGAAGGTCCACCTCAACGAAACTAGTAATATCTTGAGCACTGGTTTCAATCAAGTCCAAATGTCTTAAATTACAAATGTTCCTCCTCTTTTTCGAGAACCTGAAGGTGCGCAAAGTAGAAATAACCAAACCACCTCCCACTGAATTTCCCAAAGAAGAGAGCTTCAATTCCTCCAAGTTTGGAAACTTGATGAGAAAACTGAATCGGGTAAATAAACGAGCAGATAACTCCAACCGCGTTATTTGCGTATTGACAGGTCCCTCCAGGAAAAGATTGGATATTCTGGAGAAGTCCAACGTGTCGTCAGTTTCCCAAATCACCTCCAGTCTGGTCACGTTTGGACCTGGGTCACGCATGAGGGGGTCGAAAAGGTAGCTCAAACTTTGTATTTTTAATTGAAGAAAGGAAGCAAATTGTCTTATTGCCTTCCACAAATTTTCTGTGATTTGCTCCTCCGGCCGTCTCTGTTCATCTCTTCCCTCCATTATATCCATTTCCCTACTCGACAGGGAAAAATTTTGGAAAGGGTGCTCGCCCAGAATATTACGGAAATTGTGATCGCAAGTTTCTTTGAGAAAACGGACCAGATCCTGGGCCGGACATTCATAATAGATACCGAAGCCATTGACGGAATGAGTCTCTGGAGCCCGAAGGCGAACGAAGGCAATCTTATTCCAGGCCTTTATTGATCTCATGTACCAATCTGTACAGACAAGACGGAAGTTTTTGAGACCGGCGACATCCAACTTTTTAATGATTTCTTTAATTACCTTTGGGGACAATTAAATTTTTGAATAAACTTTTAATTTTAACTAGATTTACTGGAAAAAAATTCTTCTGGTTATATGTTTTCCCTTGATAATTTGTTTGTAAAGTTACCAAATCGTTTGATGCTATTTGTTCCTCTACGGTCATTCTGATGGTTGTCATTTTAAAAACTTTTTATATTTTAATTGCCTAGAACTTAAAATATTTCAGTTTGAATTTCCAGTTACTTAAATGCAATTTAAAGTTGGTAAAGAAGCAGTGGAAAATAATATTGTTGAGCGGAATGCAGACAATTGATGAGTGAAGAAGAAAGGTTCCGTTTCAAAAGTGAATAAAGCAGAAAAATGTTGGAGCGTCAGTTTTTTTATAGAAATATTCAAAAATAGATTTCTGGGAAAGGGCTCAAGAGAGAGGATTTTGTACCTTAAGGTGCCCAACGCAAACTTATACATACTATTTTTTATAATATTGCTCTTTTCTTCATGAGTTTGTGAGGACGTGACTGGTGACTGGAAGGAAGAATAAAAATATTTGAAGGCAGGAGAAATAAGCCGGAATTCTCATAATATTTCTTAATGATGAAGTACCTGGCATTCAAAGTTAGTATGAATTATGAGTAAACTAGGTCTTGAAGATAGGAATTATCATGCAGTCAATTTACTCGGATTTACTATTATTTCCTTTTCCATGTATTGGCTGTTTAAAAAATTGTGCAAATAAAAATTATGATAATAATGAAATAGTAAAGCAGATAAGCAAGAAGAAAGGGGAAAAAGTTTTGTAGTTAATTTTTGTAGCTGCTTTGAACCAACTTGTTACTTTCGTATTTGTGATAAATAAATACAAACAGCAAATTCTCTAAAAATAACATGGCTTGGAAAATCTTAGAGACAATGAGACAGTTGTTCTTTGAGGACTTTTGGGTATTAGGAATTTTAAACCCAATTTCTGGGGATTCGGAATCGGTAATTTTCAATAATTTTATCATCTTCCAGTTTTCCTCATGGCTATCATAAATTTTTCATTCGTTTTGGGAATTTCCTCAATAGAAACTTTTTATGTGGAGATTATTAAAATCTTTGTAAATGTCAAAACAAATAGAATTTTGAGCACATTTTTACATCCTGACAAGTAAAGTGGGCAAATCTAAAATATAATAAATGTAGAAAGAGGAAAGGCTATCGTAAAGCATGATTAAAAACAGCAAGTGAAAATATTCAAAATCCGCTATGTATATTTAGCATTTCAAATGTAGAAATCGGCAAAAGCGTAATTAAAAAGTTGCCCACACATTTTTTGAAGATTGGCATTTACTCTATGTATTAGTATCCGAAAAACCAAAAACAAGAAAATAGAGTTATGCATTTTTATTGAAGGTTAAATCATAAAATGAAATTAATTTTTTTTAAAAATGTCAAGCCCACGTATTTAACCATAATAAAGGTTAGTGATAGTTGACTTACGTTTGCTAGTTACATGATTAGTCCTTATGTATAGAGGTTGAATTTTTTCTGCTATATTTTTCTTACAAACAGAGGATATTCCATTCGGTCAACAGGGACAAAAGTGCTTAGGAAAGAATAGTTTAAATTGTAAAAAATCAAACACAGTTTTGTTGTGATTCGTCATTTAGAGCTATCCGTATGTAATTTGTGTGATTCTTTAGGTAAATATTACACCTCAAAAAAGTTTATATAGAATAAAGCTTTGGGCAATTTCCGAGGATGAAATAATATCCCTGACTACATACATAATATACACTGTGATATTTTCGTTTAAATTGGCTTGTTATTAGCGTGTATTTAATAAAATAATATGAGCTTGTATGTATTACGAACTGTGATGTGAATGCTCCGGTGATATTACTGTTATCATTTGTAAACTGTAAGTTGCAGCATACAGTAAACAAAATTATATTGTAAAGTTTTTACTGCAATTTAGAATTAAAAAGAAAATTTCCACTTTACTACATTAGTTTCATTCACACTCAATCGCAGACATTTGTGAACTTTTTTCCAAAATTAGGCCACATCCTTGGATGACCTTGCAAACTTATTTTGCATTTTTGTTGATTCGTGTGAATAAATTTTAAGCAAGATTGAACACGGATCGTATGACACGATGTGATTACCTATGCACAGTACTGCAGTCGCAGCAGAAGTGACTAGTGACGTTTTTGTAAGGTAAGTGCCTGTTCTTCTCTTGGACTGTGACTGTTTATGTGTATTTAAATACTCTGGGCAAAACAACAAAAAATCATGAGTTACTGGCTAACCAGAAGAATCCAGTCATCGACTGCAGGGTAAAGGGATATGTTAATGTCGATTTAAAATTATGCAGGCACCTATTTACCCCCGAGAATATCCCTATTTCATGCAAAATCGTTATAGTTGTCAGAAAAAAGCATTTTATGAGCCATCAAACGTTCTATCTTGTCCAGAGCCGGTACCAACTGACAACTCACCTGTCACTTAAAGACTTACCAACTGCATCTGATCTATTCATTCTGAGACTGTCTGTCGGGGAGTTGACATTCCTTTTTATTGTGCAAGTACGAACGGAGAATAGCTAATGCCTGCGTGCCTGATTCAGAGCGCTTCATAGTCGATAGTTGTCAACTGCTAAAAATTGGTCATGAAGTGAAAATTAGAACAGTTAAGAAAATTTCTTTGTTGGTTAACTCCATCTAAGCAGTTTTAGGCGACAGAAACGCAGATTTTTGAGTTGGGTAGTTTTAGGCAACTCGGTCGCCTATTTAGGCAGAGTTGCAAGTTTAGGCGGTTTTACTTGCACGTTAGCTTTTTACACACTTAAGTTGGTAGCATGTCTGTCTGTCCGCCTGTTTTACTTTTTGACTACGTTAGACGAGTTTGAAATTGTCTCAGCATGACTGAGCATGACCACACTAATATTCATTAAGATTCCAATATGAAGTATTAGCAACCAACAAGATTGCTATGAGTTTCACTTTTAATTTCATGTCGGTTAATAATCTCGTAACAGGGATACACGGTCACTTCCTTGTAATGATGAAAAGTGTACATATTAAATGATGTAGAAGATGAATTATACCAAACATATCCAAGCTACACCCGTTATTCAAAATAAACCAAATCAGAATAAAAAATCTGCAATTTTACATTTTTCATTTGAACCCAACACAAAAATTCCACGGTGAATTTTTGTGATAATTTCCATACACATAAAACTTTGCACGCTCTTTCTTTTGGTGACGTCAGATTTGACGGTCAACCATTTTTTACATGCAAAAAGCCTATTTGAAAAGCAAAATTGCCTAAACCTGCAACCTTGTTGCCTAACATTGCATCTTAAAAACGCAGATTTAGGCAACAGTTGCCTAAATGAGCGAGCGTCTCGCCTAAAACTGCCAACTCAAAAATCTGCGTTTCTGTCGCCTAAAACTGCTGAGTGGCGCCCACTGTCCGTTATCTGTTACGCTTCAGTTTAACACAAGAAGTGATTCAGCTAGAAGGGTAAATTCATTTCGTAATTTGTGATTATCAAAAATTTATTTGAAGTTTGAAAGTCGAAGACAAAAAATGTTGTAGTAATTTTGTTGTCAAGGCAATTTATTAACCAACATTTCTTTAAAACAAGCACAGGAGGTGAAGTGATCGTGACAACTTGGAGTCCGCAAGAATAGCAGCCAACAACAGTCAAGTCACAGCAGTTACCAGAGAAACTCTTCCGTTTGGATATCTTTCCCGCTACTTTTGACTTTCTACTAATCGCATCACCTTAACGAGGGTGGAGGAGAGGAGAGGCTGGAGGAACCTGACCATGAACTCTGAAACGCCACTAGCACTGGAGGACTATGGGGATCCAGCTGAAAATTCTAACGTAAGTGACATAAGGTTTCCGAATGACCTTAAAATATCGACTAAGGAATCTTGACATATTTTTTATAGTTTTACTCTCAGTAAACTAACAACAATCAATCTTGCGTGATTTCAAATGTCAATGTGTAGTAATAATGAATGCTGTCATTGTGCTCGATTTTAATTATTGTGTAATTATTCCCATTTTCGTATTTATCTCAGGTTTTGGACATGCAGCCATCGGAGTTTGAAAATGTTCGTGTCAGCCCCTCCGGAACAGAAGTTTTGCAGAACGATATGGTAAGAAGGAGAATACAGATAACTGACAGGAAAAAATACAAAAAAGCAAGATAAATTTTGTGACCAAGTTCTCATCCTTTTTTATTTTATTTCCAGTTACTGGACATGATCGTGAGCCTTGCGATAACAAGTGGAAGTGCCACCGACCAGAACAGCTCTGATGCCCAATTAATTGACTTTCGATCCCTCCGTCTCGTCAACCGATCATGGCTTCAGTCTGTCTCGAGAGTGATGACCAAGAAGGGAAGGCCACTTTTCACCTTTCGTTTGTATCAAAATAAAATACGCCCTAGCAAAAGTTGGTTGTCAAACATGAACAATCCTTCGGGAACTTGTCCGTATCCGGATATTCACTGGTTTCTTGATGCTGATGACAACACACTTCCGCTTCCAATACATCAGCCTGTGCCGCCTTTTAAAATGGAAATTCGCGTTGACAAGTTTACTGGAGAAGAGGAGGTTAACCGCGTGTTACGGAAATGCTTCTTAAAATACGGAGCTGGACTTGTCGTTCTAAGAATTTCAACTTCAAAAACAGAAGAGGATGAGGAGGACGAACTGGAGACAACGGGAGAGGAGGAGCAGAACTCAACAGGAGAGGAGAAAGACGAACCTGACGCAATGGGACAGGAAGTTGAAGAATCCGGACTTCCCGTTCCCATCGACCCCGATTTACCGGAAACATTTACCCTTCCAAATCTTAAAACATTGAAGATCGATAGCGACATCAAAAATCGGAAGGCCACTACTGTCGCGGAAAGTCTCTTCTTCTTTGTTCACTCCATTCTACAAGCTGCTGATTCACTGGTTACTTGCGAGATCAGAGCAAATTTCAAAATGAGAGTTTCACCCAACTGCTCCATCTCGTTCAACCTTCCATTCATCCCAGATTCCCTCCAGCAGTTGACATTGTACCAAAAGGGACTGGGGGGTTCCAAGTTAGAGGCACTTCTTGGAGACCAACTTCTTCCAAATCTCACTCAACTAAAATTGATAGATGAATACAAAGAGAAGATGGAGAATGGAACACTCTTTAAGATTCTGGACAATTTGAAACACAGTTTGAAAATATTTGAAATGGTAAAATGCAAATACAGATCATTGGAATATGAAAATATAAGCGGACTCTGCAGATCCCTCTTAAGATTCCCAGTGATGGAGAAACTGGAAGAGCTGAAAATCTGCACAGAGTATGTTGAGCTGGAACCTGGGCAGGCGCCACTGCAGGGATTTATTCCAAACGTGAACCACCTGGAACTGACCCATCAGACGGAAGAACTGCTCCAGAGATGGATGGAGGGATCGGAGTATCCGGCTGTGGAGACTTTAGTGGTGGAGACAGTCAATGATGATGATTCTGATTTTTATGAATGGACAGAGTTTTGTCAGGGAATAAATCTTAAAGTTGCGGGTTGGATCCACACATGCTTTCCAAATGTGACAAAGTTGACAGTCTTGGTTATCCCGGAGGAAACTGCTGGACTGAAGACGATTTTTAAGATGACCCAACTGACCAGTCTCCACATCCAAGTTCGTGGAACGATCGATTATGATACTGACCCAGTTTTTATGGACAGCGCTCTCACCGACTTGCCAGCAGATATAGTCTCGACGTTCACAAATGATCCTGGATTGAGGAGTGGAATCGAAATAAAAAGAGGAATTGGCAAGTTGGAAAGTAAGCCAAGAAAATAATTCAATAGTTCTTTTCATTCAGCGTTTGTAGATCGGAATGAAAACCACATTTTAAAACTTGACCATAGTATTTATGCATTACGTATGAATTTTTGTTGAAGATCTGCAGCTACTCCATCTGCAACACATGCGCGATGATCACCTTCTTGATGTTGGAACTCGCCTTAGTTTGGATCTGACATTTTCATGTGCTCTCAGACACCTACGAAAACTGGAAACTGTTCGACTGAGACGTGGTCAGGTTAGTTGAGTTAGCTTTATTTAGATTTTAAGCTAGATTTTAGCTTTATGTCGATCGATATGACTTAATTAATCATATTTCATTTTGCTTGTTCTATTTTTTTAATTATTTTAGAGCTCATCATGGCGTGTGTCGCGCAAAGTGAGGAGGGAACTGAACGGGAAGATTACGATCTTGGAAGCCTAATGTCGGATTATGCTACGTATTTTTAGAGGCTTGTTTAAACTTAAGAATAAATTATTAGCAAAGGAAAAACTTTCTTTTTTTGCAAGTTAATTAATTGAATTGTACACTTAAATACATAGGTAAACTAAGAGAAAGGTTAAGACTAAACAAAGATCGTCTGATTAATTTGATTGTTAAGATCTTGGAATATATGTTGCATTGTACATTATGTTAAGGTTAAGTATAAATACGCGTAAATGAATTATGATTCATCCATGAAAGCTTAAAGTAGTGAAGAGGATTCAGGTTTGTGGGTCTGCTGTAAATTTATTGATAACTTTAATTACATATATTTTAGGGATCCGCCATTTTTGTTCAAGGTCTTCAATTTAGTCATTAAATAGTTATAATTTGCATTTTCTCCTGTCAACCTTACATTAAATATGATCTTATGAAAGAATACGTATGCAGATTTAACTCACAGGTGCACATTCGACTCACATGTATTTCTTTTGGGGCAATGTCGGACTGATTATTAATGGGAAGGTAAATAAGAATTAGTAGGTATCAGTGTTCCCCCCCCCCCATCAAAGTGGCGACGATATGCGATCTCATATTTGGAACATGCTCCCGAGAAATCAGTTTTTTTCGGTTTGCAATTAGCTTGGTTTTGCTTATCATGTTTTATGGGGAACGGACAGGCTTCTTTAAAGTGTATAGGGTCGAATGAATTATTTCCGACATTACGGGGCTCAAATAGACTTGTGGGGATTGGGGTTAAAATAGACAATTATTGCCATCAATAAGAAACTGATGAATCTGAACGAAATCACAGATCGCTTCTACTTCATATCCGCTCTCACATTACCCCAATTGACAAGTATGTCAACCTTGCATTGCAGCACACCTATGAATAAACTCAAATTATAAAATTAACGACAGTTCACAATCG